>CM057168.1:21476589-21492839 GCA_029962745.1 Echinometra lucunter | reverse complement strand
TTGACGGTTCAACAAACTTGGCTCATTTATGCATATGGAAAGGGCGATGCTCTCATTAGATTTCGGGGTCACAAGGTCAAAGTTCAAGGTCAAAGATGTCATTGTATAAATGAAAATAAATCAACATAAAGTGCCATTTATTTCTGATTTGGTAATGGCGGAGGCATAAATTTCGACCACGCGTGGTCGAAGATTCATCTAGTTTTAAAAATCTAATGCAAAAGTGGTTATAATTGCCCCATATTTACGTATTTGAACCATAGACACACTTTGTATGGGATTTTGTGGGCCATTTTGAAAAAAAAAGCGCACTCACAGAAAAGTTCTCAAAATACAGCCTGTTTACCTGAGATATTCTTGTTCTGCATGAAAAACTGGTCTAGAAAAACCACATGAGAATATCCCCTTCTCCTGGAAGCACCTCTCTCACAGTCTCACTTATGACCCGGACTACTGGCATTGTAATAAAATCATCTCTGCATGATGATATTCACAAAAACAGGTCATTTAAGTGGCAATAGCGTAAACATATGTTTTGTAAAAGCGTGAAAGTACTCCTTGAAATTCACAAATATTTACAAATGTTATTTTTTCTGCTCTTGTGATCGTGACTGATATTCCGTGCTAGCGAGTTTGGAGTACGATTTTGACTTCAGGATTTTTCCTGCAATTTTGGCCATCAAATGCATTCTAGGCCTATAAATATTTTAACAGTTGGCCTAAAGTTGGTCAGCTGACTCAACATACAAAAATAATATACCAAGCTTTGAAAATTGAGGGGGGGAGGGGAAACATGTCCACCCCGTCTTACGCGTATGATGTACAGGCCTCAATGAGACACATCTCCCCGGGTTAAAAATCAAATTTGGGGGCATTTAGTCACTCTTGTGTCTACTCTAGATGTCATTTAAACTTTGGACTTAGCAGAAGCTTCTTTTTCATCCTATTTTTCAGGGGGGGTAGAGCTTGAAAAATGTTGAGAGAGCAAAGGCTCATTATTACATTGTTGTAAGTTTACACCAGTTACTCCCATTTAGTGGAAGGACATTTACACATTGATGGCAAAGTGACCAGGTTTACTGTTCTACTTTTGGTACCTAGGAAGAGAAAACGGATATGTTCACTCATGTGTACAGTTGCTTTTTATATTTACTTACGACATCAGAAGTGGTCTGCTGTGGACATTGGTAATTGCAAATTCCTTTTCCCCATTTCTTCCCCTTTTGATCCACAGCCTACTGGGAGATAACACTGTGATTGCCTTCACTGACAGAGCCACAAAGGAAAGGAATCCTCTCTCTGAAAGAGGAGGGGATATGGAAGGCCAGGCAACATTTATCAAATGCAGTTGTCCTTTCTCATCAACTTTGAGTGACACACCTCATGATTTGGATATCAAGCAAATTAATGTCGTCACAATCAAATACTCACTTTTTGTATGATGACACATGCTGCCATTAATAGTATCCGTAAATAGTAGGGACCCAATGAACTATTTACAGCTTGTGACATCAGATGTTACTGTCCTTGGCAAATTTGCTCATTTGCATAATGCTTTGCCCCCCCCCCCCCCGAAATTTTGAGGACTGAAAGAAAAATTATACAGTAATTTGTAAATAAGTAATTGTTTTCATAAGCATCATATTCAAACTGTGAAGTGCTCTAAAATCCATTTTCCGCTCTTCAAAACTCAGATTAAAACAAACAAGTGGTTATTTGAAGTATTCTTTATCGTTATCATAGCCATTGATATAAGACAATAAACTATCATGACTGTAAACCATTAAACATCTAAGACTAAAACTAGGCTTAAACTTATCTAATGCTTAATTGCATATTGCTAAATTCCTTGGGAGCTTATTTAAACACAACTTTTGTTTGTAATTGTTTATGTAATTGAAATTATCTTGTATGCACCTTGGCAGTCTCTTTGAGATGGATAGTTGCACATTGTAAATATTGTCATTATTATTATTATTATTATTAAGCAAATCTTAATGCAAGTAAACAGCTTTTCTCATATTACTACATTACTACTAATTTAAGCAATACCGTAAACTGGTGTGACTTTGGACACAGAATGACTTTGGACACAACAGAAAAAAAGTCTTTTCATTTTACATTCTTCCCTTGTGGTATTTCCAGTATTTTTCTGTAGGTTATTTTAGGGGAATGTGTGAATATTATGAAGACTATTGTGTTCTTGTATATTTCATTGCTTTACATTGTTTTGTACTTTTCTTTGCAGGGGTCCATAAAATGCTTGAGTTTTTATGGCCTTCAAACTTGGTACTCCAGAAATACAGATAATGGAAGCTCAAGCCTACTGGCTGGATAGTGAACATAAGGGATCATGAACCCACCTGTATAGTCTTGATACCCGACCACCCGTGCAAATCTGAAAATAGGTCATTGTCCAATTTCACCCCATGATTTGGCTTCTCGTACGGGTGACTTAGGGACATCAAGGATTACCAATGTTCGACAGCTACATAACTATTCATTCAGTGCCCTGTTTAACTACACGTTTTCAAGTAGTTCATCTACTCTTTTGGATATTTAGGCATATAAGAATTCAAAATATCAATTTCATTATTTAAAATCTTGAAAAAAAAAGCGTGCACCAGTGTCTGTTAATGCCCCTTTAAAATGGAAGTTCTAACATGTTTATTGTTAGCAAAATTTTGTAGCTAAAATACCACCAGAAAAAGTATGTACATGTACAAGTTGTATTTGTAAGTCATTATTTGGTGGCTGTTGAAAAAAATTGAACAGATTGGAGTTGTTAAGATTTAAACAAAAACAACAGTATTGTAGTCCAAAGCTAACCAGGTGGTCAACTACTAACCGTGCTAATCGCAGTGGACAGTCCACAGAAAATTCATGCAGTGCCCTGCTTACAACTACACTTTCAAATTTGTTCATTACTATTTTCGATATTTATGGCTTATAAGAATTCAAAATATCAAATTTAATACAAAATCTTAAAAAATTATGCAACCAAGTGTCTGTTAATATCCCTAGCAAAATTTTGTAGCCAAAATACCACCACAAAAACGTAATGTACAAGTTTGTACTTGTAAGTCATTATTTGGTGGCTGTTGAAAAAAAATTGAACATATTGGAGTTGTTAAGATTTTTAAAAAACTGTGTGTAGTCCATACTTGCCCCATAGGAAGGTTTACTTTAGACAATTAGCTGTACAGGTGATTATGCAAGTGGGATACTTAGGTTGTCCAAAGTCACGCCAAACTACGGGGTCGCTAATTGGACAAACTTTGAACAGAAAAAATCATGAAATAAAATAAACTTGCAAGGGAATTCTATATGACACGATGTCCTCTTTATTGGTACTTGCCAACCCCTACATTACCCCTAGAATTCCTCTGTTCATAATGAAGATTTGATATAAATAGTTGAAATTTGTCCAAAGCCACCCCGTTTTACGGTAACACAAATACTTGCAATATCAATTTTAAAATGTAATGGGGAAATTTATATCAGTTTATCTAATATCTGTATATGACTCCTGAAAAGTTCCATACGCAATTTGTATTTCGTGACATGTACTTTTACTAACTTCCTTCTTTGTTTCTGTTGTTTATATTTTTAATCGCTCCAACTCTCTGATTATGTATTATGTTATGTTTTATTTATTTTCGATGCCCTAAGTAATATTGTCTTATGAACTACATATATCTTATTTCAGTATTGACAAATGTAACAGTTTTATTTAAGTTTGAAATAGTAATGAGTATCTTAATTGTATACATGACCATATGCAGCCTTTGGACTGCGACTCATGTTTTAATAAACCTTGAATTGATTGCATTGAATGGAATTGAATTGAGACTCCCACAATGATTTTGGTATGTATCAAAGCTGTAATGATATGTTAGTTAGTCTGCACAGTTTCTCTCACCCGTAGGTATACATAACTTTAATTACTAGCCATTTATTTTGGAAGAGCAGTGACAGAGGGTGGTGCCAGAAGCGGTGCAGCATGAACAAAATGAAGGGGAAAAATTCTATTAGTTTCAGTGCATTTCTTTCTTTTTTTTTTTGGGGGGGGGGGGGCAGAATGGGTGATATTAATGGCAAAATATAATGTATTCAAATTTTGTAGCATATTAAAGCTAATATACCCCCTCTTTACTGTTTTAATGATGGGAAAGTTAGTGCAACTAAGCAATGGTAGTGTTAAAATTAAAAATTGAAATACAAGGTAATGAATTTTAGGTCAAAAATGGCACTGACAGTACAAAATCAATGTGGAATTTACATTTTCAATAGTTTGGAAGATGTCCATATTTTGGTCAAAACTTGCATGCAAATTTGAAGAATGGATAAAAGATTAGAGTATGAATATGAATGTATCTTGGTGATGGTCAAACATTTATTCATGTAATCAACCTGTTAAATCTGATGTGTTTTGTTTTGTATTTGTATTTTTTAATTTCCTTTGTATATGGAACTACATAAATATACTTTTGAAACATGTTGATTCGATATTTACATGTGTATTACGTGTGCTTAAGTTATCTTGATTTGTAGATGTCTTCTGTTGGGTGTTGTTTTTGTGCGTTGTTTTGGGGTGTTTCTCTTTTCATTTAAAGAGGGGCGTGAACTCAAGTAATTTTTTTTTCATTAAATCTAACTTTGCTCTCTTATCTGCAAGATTTTATGTTGGACATCTGAAATACTTCAGATCTTAGACAGGGAAATCAAGCGGACTTTTCTCTCTTTTCTGCAAGATTTTATGTTGGACATCTGAATTACTTCAGATCTTAGACAGGAAATCAAGCGGACTTTCTCTCTTTTCTGCAGATTTTATGTGGACATCTGAATTACTTCAGATCTTAGACGAGAAATCTAGCGGATTTTCCTCTCTTTTCTGCAAGATTTTATGTTGGACATCTGAAATACTTCAGATCTTAGACAGGAAATCAAGTGGACTTTTCTCTCTTTTCTGCAAGATTTTATGTTGGTAGTAGTAGTAGTGGTGGTGGTGGTGGTGCTGTTAGTAGTAGTAGTGGTGGTGGGTGGTAGTAAGTAGTAGTAGTAGTAGTGACTTTAGTGTTGTCGGTGCAGACAGTATAATATAGGCCTGCAGCAGTATGAAGCTGAAAAAATGGATGCGAGAAAGCTCTTTGAAAAGATATTTAACCATGGTTAGGGTGAATAATAAAAAGTATATATTAAAATGCAAAAACTCAGCATGGCAAGAACCAAGAATTAAAATATGGGGAAAACGAGTGGGGTGAAAATTCAAGAAAGATGAATGATTTGAAATAAATGGAGAAAACATTAAAACAGAAAGAAAGAAAGAAAAAGAAACAGAAAAAGAAAAAAAATACAAAAAAGGGTGAATGCGTGCACTCTGTAAGGTTAATTTAAGAAGGGAGTGTATTTAGAGTGAATTAAGAATAGGCCCCGCTACAAAATTGTCTAAGGTCTGGTTTTGTTTTGTTTTTATTTATTCATTTATTTATTTATTTATTTCCTTTTGGGGTTACGGTTAGGACTACGGTTTATATGGTATTGTTAGGAAAGGGTGATAGGGTTAATACATAATAGTAGTAGTAGTACTAGTAGGTAGTAGTAGTGTAGTAGTAGTAGTAAAAGTAGTTTAGGATTAGGGTTAAATATAGGGTAGGAATAGGGTTTAGGGCTGAGGTTATGGCTAGGATGGTTAGGGAGTGTATTCAGAGTGAATTAAGAATAGGCCCCGCTACACAAATTGTCTAAGTTTGTTTTGTTTTATTTTTATTTATTTATTTATGTTTTTCCTTTTGGGGTTATGGTTAGGGTTATGGTTAGGGCTTACGATTATGGTTTAATACATAGTTGTAGTAGTAATAGTAGTAGTAGTAGAGTAGTAGTTAAAGTAGTAGTAGTAGTAGTGTTAGTAGTAGTAGTAGTAATAGTAGTAGTAGTAGTAGTAAGTAGTAGTAATAGTAATAGTAGCTACAAAACTTGTCTAAGTTTGTTTGTTTTGTTTGTTTTTATTTATTTATTTATTTATTTATTTATTTATTTATTTCCTTTTTGAGGGTTACGGTTAGGAAAGGGTTAGGTTTAGGGTTTAATACATAGTGTAGTAGTAATAGTAGTAGTTTAGTAGTAGTAGTAGTATAGTAGTAGTAGTAGTTTAGGTTAAGGGTTGAGGTTAGGTTAGGGTTAGGGTTAGGGTTAGGGTTAGGGAGTGTATTTTGAGTGAATTAAGAATAGGCCCCGCTACACAAATTGTCTAAGTTTATTTTGTTTTGTTTTTATTTTATTTATTTCATTTATTTATTTCCTTTTGGGGTTACGGTTAGGAAAGGGTTAGGTTTAGGGTTGATACATAGTTGTAGTAGTAATAGTAGTAGTAGTTGTTGTAGTAGTAGTAGTTGTAGTAGTAGTAGTAGTAGTAGTAGTAGTCGTAGTAGTAGTAGTTTAGGGTTAGGGTTGAGGTTGGGGTTAGGGTTAGGGTTAGGGTTTAGAGAGTGTATTTTTGAGTGAATTAAGAATAGGCCCCGCTACAAAAATGGTTTGTTTAGTTTTGTTTTTAATTATTTATTTAGTTATTTCCTTTTTGAGGTTATGTTTAGGATTACAGGATCTACCTCTCCTCGTATCGACATGATGATGATGATGATGATGATGGAAACAGGGAATAGGAACGAGAGGCCAGAAAAAAGAAGAACGAAAAAAAAAAATAGAACCTTGAAGGAAGAAGGAAACAAAGTATTAAGAAATAATTAATCGAGGGAAGCAAGAAAGAAAGCAATAAAGAAAGGAAGGAAGGAAGAATGAAAAGCCAAGGAAAAGAAATATGCAAGTGAAAGAGTCGAGGAGGAACTGCTGATTAATATTCCAATGACCAGGCCACAGTTACTACTACAATCCGGGTAACCCCCCCCCCCCCCCCCCAAAAAAAAAAAACAAATAAAACAGCGCCATCTTTAGTTTTCCTGGAAAGAAGACCACTCTCGATAGAGATCAGTGCAGTATGCTCTCGATCGACGGGGGCGCGGGCCGGTGTAGCGGCGGATTTGGTTCTTGATGACAAAATCTGCCGACACATTTTGTACCGAGCCAACTGGTGGGTATTTTACTCTTGGCTGGACCAGTATCGTATCTGGGTGGTATTGAATGATCAATTAACAGAAATTGTGGGGACGATATCTGCCGACAGATCTTGTCACCAAGAACCAAAACCGCCGCTGCAGCCAAATCCGCCGCCACACCCGGATCAATACTTACTTTCAACCAATTACGTACGTGGACCGGACTGGAAGCTGTTCACGAGCGAGTTAGAGGAGCGATAGGGCGATTAGTAGGCCTATAATATATATGACCGGGCCGTGATCGTAATTTTTTCCCCTCTCTTTCTTAGAAAAATTCGACCTTCATATAATTCATAGCGTTCATTCTCACTTAGAACTGTAGTGTGCGTCGCTTGCATGGAATACTAATTGTATAGATTATCTAGACTAGACATAGACGGCGTTGCCGCGTGCCTGCGAGTATGAGACACATTTATGGGGTTTACCCTGAAACAAACAAACAAACAAATCTATAATATATATGTGCATGGTTTACCCATAAGGTTTTACCCTATAAGGTTTTACACCTAAATAGAGTTCACTGGCGGCAGAGTAGCAAAATCTCGATCTCAGTGGCAGATCGAAGATGCGCCTCCTCTGTATTTTGAAAATCCCTCATGATCATCCTTTTAATAGGCTCAGCCTGCTCCCTCACCGTAGTTCCCCTTTTATGGGGTCCCTCACCGTAGTTACCCTTTTCCCTCCTCGATCCTCCTCCTACTCCTGGTTCTCCTCCTTTCTTTCTCTCTCTCTTTCTTTCTTTCTTCTCCTCCTTTCTCCTTTCTTCTTCTTTTCCTCTTCTTCTCCTTCTTCTTCTTTTTTTAAAATCGTTAATCGACAGAGAAATTTTTACGTTAGGGTCTTCAACGCTATATCGTGTATTTCGGTCATGTCATATGTTGCAACATGACTTAGGCCTGGCGAATTAGGTTTCTTTGGTCATGGGGTGTTTCATAAAGCTGTTCGTAAATTTTCGAACGACTTTACGTGAACGCACGACTGGCAATACCTTCTTGTGCTACATGTAAGCACCCACGAACAGGTTCCAGTGGATCGTAAAGTCGTTCGTAACTTACTAACAGCTTTATGAAACACCCCCTGGTTTACATAAATCCCCCCCCCATGGTAAAAATCCAAGATATGTTCCAGTCGTTCGCACAGTCGATCGTAATTTACGAATAACTTTATGAAACACCCCCCGATCCTGTCTCCTGCCCCCTCCTGCCCCCTCTCCTGCATGCATTTAATTGCATATATAGAAGATTATCAGTGCAGCATGCTGATGATGCAGGGGGCGGAGCACCATGTCATGAAAGTTGTCATATCAGCATCTACACTATGTAATAATCGTCAGAGTGACAGAGATCGACAACTTTCATGAAACGGTGCCCCGGCCCTAGGCCCTGCATCATCAGTGCTTTCTCAGCCAATGAAAACCAATGATGAAGGCTAGGCCAGGTGCAGGGGATGCTCCCCGGTGATGCTTTAGTTTCCATGCCCAAGTTTAAGACTTAATTCCATCCATCAGCGTCATATAATACCGGATGCGCATTGGCGCTTAAGCACGACTTAAGTCAAACTTAATTCTTATTGCGAAACACCCTCCTGGTTTGGTGTACTTTTTTTTTTCCTCTCTCGTACATAACTATGAACTTTTATTATACTGTATGAGTACCAACTTGGGTGTTTTGTTTGAGCAAGTGTATGATTAAATGTTAGCATATTGTTAACATGTTTCGTGTTCACACGGCTAAAATTCATGATGTGGAAAGCTAATTAAGTAATCAGCTTTAAAGAAAGTTTGTGTCAACATGGAACTATACGATAATCCTAATAGTGTCTCAAACCAATTTCCTTAAAGAGAAAACTATGAAAAACAAAAGATTAAGAAACAAAATAAATAAAAATGAATTTTATACCAAGTAAACTTGCTAAAAATATTACAAAGCATGTCTTAATAAAAAAGAAATAATACTGTTGGGGGGGGGAGTTAGGTGGTGACTCAATATTTCTATAACATTTCTATAATAACTGATTTCATTATTTTTCTTATAAGTTAAATATGATTCAGGCTTATATCAAGTTATTGAAAAAAAAATCTAAATATGAAAATATAAATGTTAAATGTTTTGGCCATGAAATCAGAATACAACAGTATGGCAAAAAGAGAAAAAAATAATTGTACAAACTGCCCCTTTTAAGGTTATGTGGATTGTGTAGAAAGAGAGGCTGAGGCACACTTGAGAAAGTTGCTCTTCATTGTACATTGTATTATAAGGTGGCAATAATGAATGGCGGATCCAGGCAATGTGCACATTTGAAAAAATATGATTTGGAAGAACTTGCTATTTTGTGTTCCGTATGTCTCTTCACACCAATGCACTTTCCTATAACGCCTTTTATTCACATCAAGTTTCGTCAGATTATGATGCTTGAATGTTCATGTTGCTTCACACATAAAAACTTTCACACATCGCACCCAATAAGATAAACTTTGAAAGATGAATAAGCATGTAAGTTTCATGGTTAAGCACCCATGGTATGAAATTCCACATGAAAGCCCATGACTGAGCATCTTTGAGTTACCAAGACAACAAATTGAAACAAAAAATTAGAATAGATCATAGAGCTCCACAGAAATGAAAAAATGTAAACCATTTCATTTCTTTCATGAACATGTAAAAAGGGGAAAACAGTGAACATACATGTAGGAAAGATCATTAAAACAATCATCAAGCAATGTGAAATAAGCTGAAAGAAAAACCCACACAACCCTGTATGCAGTTCTGAAACAAACATTACAGCTTTAAAACAAGTACATGTAGGTTGGTGATTTAAGGATTTGAGAGGAACATCTTATATGCATTTCTTTTATTTGATATGGGATTCCAAACAACTGGTATACAAAATCAAAATAAATGCTCTCAACATCAATTTTTGAAAATGATTCTATAATAAGGCACATGAGTTTTTAGAGCTGGAATAGTGCACAGACTAGGTGGGAGGCCCTAGCCACATGCTCATGTGAATGTATTTGTTGATTGACTGAAGGACTGACTGATTAGCTGATGTTGCTTGGCCTGCATGACTTCATGCTGGTATTCTTTTTCTGCATGATATCCAACATATGCCAGCTTTCATGGTAAGAACTATAATCATTAAAAAACAACCCGCAAAGTATGCTATTGGTCACTCAAGCATGACATGTTAATGTCATGTTTGTGGGATCGGATCTTAGGTGAGGAGTCGTTAAATGATGCGAAAGGTACAAGTTGTATTTCCAGTTCAAACTCAAAGTATTTATTTGACAAAGTTCAAAAACTCTCAATCTCTTGATACAGTTATATTCAGTAGGGTTGAAGATTACAGAAATATATTGTGTTTGTCTGTCGATGGTCTAAAGTCAAGTCTTTTCGATAAGAGAAACTCTACTCTCAGGAAAGTTTTTGGGAGTAAAAAGGTATTGGATTAGTGACTTCTGATTGGTCTATAGTTAACCGTCTATCATGATTGCTATGGTATTATGGGGAGTGGTAATGAAGAGCGTAGGTGACTGGGGCTGGTCCTATGAGTCATCGTTCTTAGAACTTGGGTTCCTTGAAGTTAACTCTGGGGTGGTCATAACATGTGGTCAGTGTTTGGGAGTAAGATGATAATGGGAAGATGATAACGGGAGTGGGGGAAAGGTGAATGACTGAAAGGGTGACAGGAAGTAATATTGCATGGACATACTTAAAGTACTACATAACATTCATTTCCAACTGTTCACTTTTTTTCTGGGATGCACTGTAGTGTCATGTACCTAGGCACCATATATCATTACAATTTGCAGACAACAGTTTGTCTGCAAAACTATATCAAATAGAGTGTCTCACTGCTCATTGTTGGAATACTCCCCAGGGAGTGGAGGTTGCGCATACTCCGTATGCGGGCAAGCCAGAATCCGATGATCGGGGTAATAATATACCTGCAAAGCGGTTAGAGATGTCATTCTGATGTGATAAGTGCTTTATAAAAGCGGAATATTAATATCAACGTTCTGCAAAAAAAAATGCACTGAAATATGAATTTTCCATTCATTTTGTACATGCTGCACCGCTTCTGGCACCACCCCTGTCCTGCTTCCAAATATAAATAGCTGTAATTAAGATTACAGCTTTAATACAATACCAAATCATTATGGGAGTCTCAATGGCTATAACGATGAAGAAATACTTCAGTTTGAAAGCACAAAATGTAACGGCACCATGCTTTTTGGAAGGTGAGTTCATGACACACGACCATAGTAATTGTTACTGCGATTATCATAATAAAGCAAAATAAAGACCTGTTGGTAAGACTCTTAACTGCGACCAGTAATGATTTATGGTGTCTAGGTACATGACACTACAGTGCATCCCAGAAAAAAGTGAACAGTTGGAAAAATAAAAGCATTTCAAAATATTTTCAGGGAATTTTCATACCGATGGAAAGCCCAAAGACTCTTTTATCAAATCCTACCAAAAAATCTCAAAATAATTCATGCTTGAGTGAGCAAAAAGAAAAAAAAAATTGTAAAAGGGTGTAAAATCCAGACTTGACAAGAATAAGCATGTGATAAATGTTGCCTGGCATTCCATATCCCCTCCTCCTTCAGACAGGATTCCTTTCCTTTGTGGCTCTGTCAGTGAAGGCATCACAGTGTATCTCCCAGTAGGCTGTGCATCAAATGGGGAAGACATGGGAAAGGGAACTTGCATTACCAATGTCCATAGCAGACCACTTCTGATGTGGTTAGTAAATATAAAAAGAAACTTTACACATGAGTGAACATATCCGTTTTTCTCTTCCTAGGTACACAAGTAGAATAGCAAACCTGGTCACTTTGCCATCCATGTGTAAATGTCCATCCACTAAATGGGAGCAAATGGTTAAACTTACACAATGTAAAGTCATTTAATAATGAGCCTTTGCTCTCTCAACCTTTTTCAAGCTCTACCCCCTGAAAAATAGGATAAAAAAGAAGCTTCTGTAAAGTCCAAAGTTTAAATGACATCTAGAGTAGTCATATGAGTGACTAAATGCCCCAAATTTGATTTTTAACCAGGGGAGATACGTCTCATTGAGGCCTGCACATCATATGCGTTAGTCATTTTCCAAAAAGCACCGTAAACAGGGATTAAAGTAAGACGGACATAATGTACTACATCTCTGATTTATATACACTTAATTAACAGGGATTTAATGCAAAGGATTGTATCATTCTCTCTTAATTCAGTAACGTTTTCCCGCATTTTTCTGATTTTGATACCCTGTATTCCGATTGTACCTGTTTTTCATACCCTTAACTGGATCCCCTGCTTCCCCGCCCAGTGCTAAAAAAACAACCTTTTATCTATGTTTTGTTCACGAGGATGATGTACAGGCTTCAATGAGACATATCCCCCTAGATTTTTAATCAATTTTTAAGGGTATGCTCTTGGAAACAGTGTGTCCCTGGAATTGCAGTGTGCTTAATTCCATAGGCTACACAGCCACAGGCGACAATCCGAGGGGGGGGGGGGGGGGTGGGGTTTGCGGACAGACGGGGTGGACATGTTTCCCCCCCCCCCCAACTTTAGACCAACCGTTTAAATATTTTATAGGCCAAGAATGCATTTTGATGGCAAAAATTGCAGGAACAGACCTGAAGTCAAAATCGATAGCACGGAATAGCAATCGTGATCACAAGAGCAGAAAAAAAGATGACATTTGTAAATATTTGTGAATTTCAAGGAGTACTTTCAAGCTTTTGTGAGAACAAAACATTTTGTTACGCTATTGCCACTTAAATGACCTGTTTTTGTGAGCATCATCATGCAGAGATGAGTTTTATTACAATGCCAAGTAGTCCGGGTCATAAGTGAGACTGTGAGAGAGTTGCTTCCTGGAGAAAGGGAAATTCTCATGTGTTTTTTTTTTTCTAGACCAGTTTTTCATGCCGAACAAGAATATCTCAGGTGAACAGGATGTATTCTGAGAACTTTTCTGTGAGGGCGCTTTTTTCAAAATGGCCCACAAAATCCTATACAAAGTGTGTCTATGGTTCAAATGCGAAAATATGGGGCAATTATAAAAACTTTTTTCAATAGATGAAACAAAAAAGTATCTATGTGGCATGGCACTTTTGGCATTTGTTTTGATTAGAGTTATACATAAAGAAGCTTTGATTGTATTTCAGAATCTATAGAGGTCCAGAATGAAGGCTTTTCAAAATGGCCACCAAATTCCAATGTAATATCATTTGCTAGTCTATCTAACAATACTATGAAGGAGATAGATTTGTCCAGATTTGAATTAGTTTTGTTTACATATGTGCAACAATACTGTGACTGACAAAAAGAGAAGCCATCAATAAGGCCGCTTTTCAAAATGGCAACTAAATTTTGGATAATGACATGAAAATGAATCAGCAAACAAAAATACATTGAAATATTGATATATTTTCTTTATGGAACTGTTCATAATTATTAGAGGATTGTCAGTAGTGTAGTTTTCACATTCACAATGCCCATCAAAACTGCAATAAGATCTTAATTGAAGGTCAACACCATGACTTGTTGACTTTTTCTGTTTCTAATAAAATAATACTGACAGAAGTACAGTTTCAACACTTTATACTTTTCCAATTGCTCCAAATAATTGTTACTTTATAGAATACTCAACAATACATGAAAAGACCCCTCACCAAGAAAAATGTTGTAAGATATGTTCAGAAATTAAGGTGCATGTAATTTGTAACTTTCGCTGTTATGTCACAAAGATTTTCAAGCTCTACCAAAACACTACAAGTTTGAGGGGGTATGACAAGTTTATAAAACTGCCCTTTTCATTCTCATTTCTTTGTTTTTGTTCATTTTGTTGTTGATTCCTTGCACAGAAATACATGTATTGCTATCTTCATCAAAGATTGCATAATGTTGTTTAAATTTGTATACCGTATTGTTCATTTTGTTTAAAAGCAAGAGATCCTTTCTTACTCTAATTTCATTAAAGTTTATTTCATGCAAGCCTGTGTCTTGACTAAACATGTCATATTCCTCTTACATCATAACCCTACAGTTGCTGTAGTTGGAAAACATTACACAGATCAAGTAGTTCTCAAGATTGTTACAGTTCAACTAGTTTTTCTTTTAATAGTTATTTATCCATAATTTAATGTCATAATACAACATACTTTTTTGGTTTCTCTTCTTTTCATGAAGGTTGTAAACAAAAATGAAACAAACAATATATTAATCAATTTCCTTCGGGCTTTAATGAGGATTTTCCATTCTTGTAATGTTTTACCAACTTGAATGAATTTGACTAAGATCTTTGATTTCTTGTTGTGAACCAAACGAACAATATATAAAACAACAATATGCAGTCTTTGATCAAGAGTTCAGGATGAGGGCAATAAAATCTACTTCAGGCAATAAATATTTTATCTCCCTCAAGGCCAGTCTATATTATATTAAGGTATGAAGAGTGAGTATGTTACTGATACAACATACAAACCATTTCATGAACAGAAGCATCCTGCTCATTATCAGGGGCAGCACGTGTCAGGGCGAATTTTTCCTCCTGTAAAGAAGCTATTTGTTGCTGATAGTGCTTCAAGACATCTCTGTCCGTAGTTGTATTTCTTCTTCCCTGTATCTGTGGCTAAGTGTCCACAGGTCTCTACCATCTTCTTTTTTATCTCAAATGGAACTGCTGATGAAGAGGCACCATCTGCAAGAATCATCAAAGGAAAACAGGAAGACCTGAATAGGCAAAATTAGAAATTGCTTTTGAGCATTAGAGCCACATAACCAACAGTAAAATAACATTGAACAAAATGAATAAAAGAAGAATGTGACTGCTTCCACCATATGCCTCCACCTACATTCGATTAACTTTCATCGGTGAATCAAACTGTTCTTGAATTATGACAATAATAAACAGAATAAAAGGCCCAGGGAGATGGTCATGTCCTTTTACCTTTCACCTTGTGACCCTAAAATCTAATAATCATTTTCCGTCCCATATTCAGACATGACTCATGTTTGAAGTTGATTTGTCAAATGGCTGAGTACATTATCACAAGAAAGAGTCATTTTCATACATAATTTCTTTTTAAGGGGGAACGTTGAGTTTGTTAGTCTAAAAGTACATAGACCTCATTAAGTAACCTCTGTCTGCTGTGAAACACGTTCGTAGTCAATTGCTTTCCCTTGATTGCTGTCTTTAAAAAATTCACCCCCCCCCCCCACAAAAAAAAAATAAATAAATAAAAAAAAATAAAAAAATCCATCAGAGCTTGTGAATGCTTAAATTGTACTCAATGAATGATTGATAATGATGCTATGAATTCCTGGCAAAAAATCATAATTGACATCAAGTTTTTAAAAGTATTTCTTCTGAGGTCAATTTTTTAAAATGACGAGCAACAGATGATGTCCCAGGCATTCTGTGTTATTTTCTGCGGCATGATTTGTGTAATTGAGAAAGGGAGGGCAAGAGAGGAGAGAATTCAATGGGAGAGTGATAGAGACAGGCCAGGGTCATTTTATAAGAATGACAAGGAGAGGGAATGAGAGGGGGAGGGAGAGAAAGATGATGAGACAGTGAGAACTCACAGTGTACACTCAGTGGTGTTTGCATAGAGATGCATGTAAATGTGCACACAGCACTATAAGTATCTCAGGTAGTGGAATGTGAAAATTTTCACTTCACACTTTTCTTGCTGAATTAGACCCATTTTGCAATGTCTGTATTTAGGAAATTTGTAATTGCTGACCATGTCTATTTGCTTGGTGTCATTATGTCACCTCCACTCGCACATCAATATAAAAGTAATCAATAAACAATTCAAATTTCCAAAAGAACAAGGAGTCTGCCCAACTACATACATGATGTCTTTCATGTATATGACCTCTATGACCTGTGACCTATGACCTCATGAGCCTAAAATCTAATCAGATCATTTTCAATCCCATATGCATACATGACACCCAAGTTTGAAGTTCATGACCTTTATGACATATGACCTTGTGAGACCCAAATCTAATCAGATCCTCATCTTCCCATATGCATACATGATTCAAGTTTGAAGTTGATCCATCAAATGGTTCTTAAGTAATCATGAGAGCATGCATGGAAACAAAACAAAGTTCC
>CM057168.1:21459302-21476089 GCA_029962745.1 Echinometra lucunter | reverse complement strand
CCCCACTCCTTAAAGTGGATTTACTCCGGTGCTATACGGATTTGGAAGCATTTTATGGCGTGATTCTTTTTTTTTTTTGGTTGCAAATATTTTCTTCAAAATAGGTTGTGCACACAAATTTCTACAAGCTCTTTTTTTACAAGAAGACTATTTCCGTTTTCCCCATGCATTCATTCATAAAGATAACTGCTGATGAAGATAAACACTAAACACCGGTACCTTAAATAAGTGACGTGGCTCGGATCTAGGCATTGAGACAACATCGGTGCACTGAACTTTTTTCAGTTAAAAAAAAAAAAAAAGTGCACCGAGCTCCATATAGTGTAGCAGAAGTTCAGTGCAATGACATCAGAGGGGGGGGGGGGGGGGGGGGGGGGGGGGTAAAGCCAGGTTGTAACCCACTGAAACAGCGTTGGCCAAACTCTGCACCTAAAGCGCTTTCATATTGGGTATGAATACAGTGTGTATCAATAAAAACGTTACACTTTTGAAACAATTATAAAAATTATATTTCACAATATTTCGAAGAGTTTATCATGTTGATAAATGCACAGGGGCTCAATATTTTGATCAATCAGTTGACTGATTATCTGTTGCTTAAATGATTACCTTATTGATTGACTGGTTGGCTGAATGACTGACTGAATGGTTGCATGATCGATTATTTGAGCATTTTGTTTATCAATAATTTGATCAATCAGTTGATTGATTGATTGGCTGTTGATTAAATGATTACCTTATTGACTGGTTGACTGAATGACTGACTGAAATGGCTGAATGACTGAATGGTTAGATGACTGACTGATGCCTAATTACAGTAAAAAAAAAGGACTATTAAACAAGGAGTCCGAATAAGTAATCCTATTCAAACAAATTACTCTGTTGTATGAAATTATGATAAAGTTTCGGTAGTCTAGCAAGCTTGAATCATTTTTTTTAAATCATGATTTTAGTGATTTCACTGCTTTACCAAAGTACCAAATCTACATGCCAGTCATTCAGTCAAGAATAAAAGTACCAAATTAATAACTCTTCAGATCATTCCTTCAATCAATCAATCAATCAATCAAAAAATCGATCAACAATCAGCCCATTAATACATCAGCTGATAGATCAATCAGTCAATGCATCAGTCATTCATTCAATCAATCAATGCATCAGTCATTCATTCAATCAGTCAATGCATCAGTCATTCATTCAACCATTCAGCCAGCCAGTCAATCAATAAGGTAAGCATTTAATCAACAGCTAATCAATCAACTGATTGATCGAAATATTGAAAAAAAAAACCTCAAAAACAATGGCAGTCGGGCAACTCTATGGCAAAGAGCAATTTCTTTGAATGGGTGTACTTATTCAGACCGCTGGTTTAATTGTCCCTCTTCCTTCATTTTGGCGCAAGTCATTTTTCACACCCTGAACAAAAATAGTCGGTGTTCGGCCAAGCGTAACTTAAAGTATGTTTTGTGAGTGACACTTGATAGATGAGCCCCATGTGCATCTATCAATATGAAAAACTCTTCGAAATATTGTGAAATATAAGTTTTATAATTTTTTATAATTGTTTCACAAGTGTAACGTTTTTCTTTTTATTGATACACACTGTATTATAATAGAACATCAACGTCTTTATCAGGTGGAGAGAGTGCAAACTATAACAAGGCCCTCAGGGAAGGTGTTATTTTATTTTCGTGCCTCATCTTCCATTGCCCCCCGTAGCTGAGCCTCTGCCTTTAAAGGACCAAAACTAAGACATGACTGCGCTGTTTACTTTAACAGCATAAAACCTGCTCTCTATTGTCTGCCTATTTGCCGTAAAGTATTACTTATTTCTTGCATGTTTCTCTGATCTGTAGCATGCCCTTTCTTTTCCATCAACAAGCTCCCAATTACTGGATTTAATTTAACTTGAATAGATGATAACTTTTAAACACACAGGACAAATAAAAAATTGATAAAAGAAGAAGAAAATAAGAAAGGGAGAAAGCTTGAATGAATGAACGAAAGAAAGAAAAACAAAACTGAAGAACAGGAGAGCCTGGAGAAAAGGAGACAAAAAACTACCGAAGTGAAAAAGAGAGAGGGAGAGAGAGAGAGAGAAAGGGAAAAGGGAATGGGACAACAAGGTCAGAATGAAATTTTATACCAAACGTCCTCTTACCACGAATGTTTTTTTTTTTTAACTTTGTTCGAAATGAAACTCTATCATACGCGTACTTGAAAACAAAATTAAAGTATTATAAGATAAAAAAGTAAGAAAATTAAACAGAGGGAAAGTTAAAGAGGTGCAAGATAATACATTTCAAAAGAAAGTATACTCTTGACATTGTTGAAGTTTTTGTCAAAAATCACAATAGATATTAGTAATCGATTTCTTTCAGATAAACTACATTTGTTTTGGGGAACTAGAAATTAGATATTAGTAATCGATTTCTTTCAGATAAACTACATTTGTTTTGGGGAACTAGGAATTAGAGTTTCATTTTTTTAAATGGGGCAGAGAAAATAAAGTCAAATGTGTAAGAAAGTCCACAGACTGAACCCCAGGGCTCCAAAATATTATTAATTGTACCATGCTACCACTCCATTAGTGGTAGCATGGTATTTTTCCCCCTCAAAACAAATCTAATTCTAGGTTTCTATGGAAATCACCATTCATGACAAACATACCATCAATGGTAAGATTGATGTTAATGGCCCAGGACTGCAACAATTCGATTAGGCCTATTAAGTAGTAAGTAGATTTCTTAAGAAACTGTATAACAGAAACTATGTCAATTTTTCCATTATGGAAACACTGAAAGAAAATGGGTCTAGAAAAAAAAAACGGAATGAGGAACATAAGACTAGAAAGCATGAAGGTGTTCCGAACGATGTTAGTGTCATCATGTTCATTATCCATGAAATAATCAAAGTAAAAGTGTACGGTGTAGATAAGAAGAAAAAATAAACTTACATGCCAAACCCTCACTGCGAGTCTGCCGTCTGATGAATGAAGAGCCTTGAGATGAGATTCCAGTCTGCCGCCCTCTTTAGTCCCACACTGCTTAAGCCTACATTCAAGACACAGAGTGATGGACACAAGGTGCATACATTCATTTATTGTATCGGAGCAAAGAGGCAGAGAGAAAGAGAGAGAGAGAGAAAGAGAGAGAAAGAGAGAGAGAGAGAGAAAGAAACATAATTCTTGCAACATTATTTACATATACGGTACCTATACATTTTCGACATGTTCAAAACTCATCTAGGTACAAACAAATAATAGCTGGTGGCCTCCACTGCAACGTCCTTATGACTACAGCAGACATGTCATGCTTGTTGCACATTTCGTTCTAAACTTATGATCCGCTTAAAACGTGATGGAAATTCACAAATGAAATGCATTATTGGATGTCCAGGTGGCAATCTACCTGATGTTCGGCAGCGAGGTCCTAGTAATTTTTTTCAGCACCACAGAGCCCCAATCCCTTCTCATGTTTGTTTGTGTTTTATGTTTATTTGTTCTCCTTATTTCTCTCTTTATGTGTCTGTATTTCAAAGAATGGTTCGTGATTTAATTAAACAAGTGCCTGATCGTACGGATTCTCTCTTGACCGTTTTTTAAAATTGTACTTCTAACATGCATGCGCTATACGATTTTGTTTTCCCGTTTACTTTCCCCCCCAATAGTTGTGACAATATAATTTAATGTCTAGGTTCTAGCACGAGACCAGTGTATAGCTGATTATAATATACATTTATTTTTCATTCGCTTTCTCAATTATGATGATTAAAGTTATGCCAAAACTGATTTCAACAGAAGAGACAAAAATGATTCATGATATAAGTACCTGATCCTATGATTTTTTAATGACCGTTTTTCTTTTTTTTTTCTTTTTTTTTTCAATTCAATTCAATTCGGTTTATTAGATATAAAACAGAATACAATGCTGTAGTCCGAAGACTAATTGAGCAAAGTTTACATTGAATATTATTTACATTTGAAGCAGGTAGCAAATGACGATGTCGCGATGAGACAAGGATTGACTTGGCAAAGTTGGTCAGCAGGTCTTTTCTTCTCTCGGCAAGGGAAGGAATGTTAAATCTGCTCAGGAGTTCATCATAATGATGTTGGTAAGGGAACGATATCATCCTGAGAGCCCTACGTTGTACCCGCTCTATACTGTCTGATTGCTGAGTTGTCAAACTACTGCTCCAAACTGGTGCACAATATTCCATCAATGGTCTGATATACATTGTATATATGAACACAAGATCAATTGCTGGAACTCCATTCCTTTTCAGCTTGCACAAGATATACAGACGTTTCGAAGCACGTTTGATGAGCTGTTCCACTTGCTGATCCCACTTCAGGTTTGATTGTATAACAACGCCAAGTAAGCGGAGAGACGTAACAGCCTCCAAAACTTGATTCCCGATAGTGATCACTGGTGGAGGTGAAACATTACGCTGAAAACTTACATGCATCACCTTGCATTTCTCAGCTTTCGGTTTCATCGAATTCAGCTCACTCCAGGCAGATAGAGCATCCACATGAGATTGCAGATGACTTGACTCGGATTTATGGATAACCTCAGCAATCGTTAGGTCATCAACATATTTCCATCTCTATGTGGTTGTCTCCGCGGCATCATTGATCATGATGAGGAACATCACCGGGCCGAGTTTGGTTCCTTGAGGAACCCCACATGATAGCTCTTTCTGCGAAGATGACACACCGCAATATCGAGTTGTCTGCGTACGTTGCGTGAGAAAGCTAGCTATCACTGGGATTATGGCCGGGTTGACACCCATTAGAATAAGCTTTTGTAGAGCCTTTGTATGGTCGATAAGATCAAATGCCTTCATAAAGTCAATTGTACAAATCGTGGCATGGTGACTTGGCTTATCTAGGCCTTTCTGAAGATCATCAAGTAGACTGACTAGGTAATGAGAAACAGAGCTGCCTTTCATGTTGCCAAACTGATTCGGATCAATTTGTTTCTTTATATCAGCCATCACCCACTCTGCCAGGAAACCTTCAAAGACACGTGCTATGATTGGTGTGATCGAAATTGGCCGAAGCTGGTTGTACTCTTTGACTGGTGATGTCTTCGGAACAGGACACACCGATGCAGTTTTCCAGCTGCTTGGGAAGTGACCATCTGTAAGACAGTTATTGAAAATGATGGTCAAGGGAAGTGACAGTTCATACGCAAACTCCTTTAAGAGCCGGATGGGGACATCATTGGGATGTCCAGCCTTTGAAGCATTCAACTTCCTAAGACGTTTGTAGACTTCCTCCCTCTCTATAGTAGGAGGACTTGGTCCTGGAAGGTAGGTCGGTAATGCAGCCAAATCTAGAGAGGGAAGTTGATTACAGACTTTAGCAAAATGGCAGTTCAGTTCAAGTGCAACCTCTGCTGGAAGTTTATCTCCGTCCTGTAGCAGAAGTGATGGTTTGCGCATTCCAGTTAGATTCCTTATCTGCTGGTGCCATTTGCCAGGTTCAGTCTGTTTTAACTGTTGAATTTTCCTGGCATAGAAATTCTTCTTGGAGCGGAAAATCTCTCGTTGAACGCGGTTTCGGATGTGTTTGTAAGCACCAACATCACCTCGTCGATAGTGTGCATCACGAGTCCTTATCAACCTTCTGATATAGTTGTTCATCCACTCTTTGTCATTCGGTCGACGGACGATAGAGATTCGGTCAAAGTGTAATCTGTACTGAGCTGTGAGGATTTCTTGGAATCGATCAGCTTTCATATCCGTATTTGCGGACTCTTCCAGCTCAGACCAGTCTGCCTGCATTATCCACTGTCCAAATGACCGTACAGAGGAGTCTCTGAAAGGTCGACTGAAGTACTGCGATCTCTGCAGGGGGCTGTGACCACTCTTTGGCTTTAGAGTGATAACCATGTGATCACTTTTCCCTATTGGCGCGGTAACCATAGGGTCTTGATAGTCACTTCCTACGTCGGTAAATATCTTATCTAAGACCGCAGTTCCTCTGGTTGGTTGAAAAACAATCTGGCGAAGTAAAGTGTGAAGCTCAATAGGTTGAGACTTCAGGTCATTGAAGTCTCCCAATATCACGAACGAGGCACTACCAGATATGCGAATCATGTCAACCATGTTGATGATGTGGGTACATAGTTCCTCTTGGTATGGGGATCTCGGCGGGTAATAGACAACACAGGCAAATATGTCATTGTCAAGGTGTAGGTTTGCAGATGACCTCAACCTGACCCACAACACTTCAAGGTATGGAGGGATAAAGTCATCAAAAACTCGAGTAGCATTCAGGTCTTCACGTACATACAATGCAACGCCTTCACCTGTGCGGGACTCTCGGTCATGATGAAACTGTTCATATCCCTGAAGAGTACATGCAGATGCAGGTTTGTCCTCTGAAAACCATGTTTCCGTCACTGCAATCAGATGAACATTCTTACACAGTGTATCAACCGTTGCAATCAGATCATCAATTTTGTTACAGAGCGACCTTGCATTCAGCAACATGATAGATGGTAGGTTTTGTTGCATCTGCTGATCACGGGTTTCAGCAAAATCTCCATTTGGAAGTACATGGTTGCTGATACATGCAAGATTTCTCTTATCTTGTCCTCTCTCAGTCCTGTGGTGTACCTTCAAATGTTTTCGGGATCGTGTAAGGACTGGAATAGGATGCTGGTTCTTGTCAAGCGATCGTCTTCCTCGTCTAGTTGGTTGTACTCGACATATTCCATTTTGCTGTAATATATGGTATACATCTAATGTCACTGGATTTTGTTTACACGTAGCTCCAATTGACAACAGCTTATCTTTAGAGTAGTGTAACTTGGACATTGTTGTGAATGAGATCCAGAATAAAAGAACAATAGTGAAGTTCACTGTACTAGCCATCATTGTCCATTCAAGTCCAGTGTGCTCAGTCAACTGGATAAGACATAATAGCTTACTGTGAAGTCAATGACATGTCCACTACCATGCATATAGTATATAAGGCAGAGTTGATGGAGTTATCCAGAATTATTATCCATAATAACCAGCAAATAAGTGAACATTAGAGCTTCAAACTGGTCTTGTAGGTCCTCTATTACTAAGTAAGTAGACTGGTATAGAAAATGTATCTTCAGGATAAACAAAACTAGCAAAAATCACTGAAAGCTGGAGAGCTCTCACACAGTGCAACCTGAGGCGCCACACACACTACATTATATTATTATATTTTACTTCTAACATGCATGCGGTATACGATTTAACGGTTTAACCGTGAATTTTACATTGTGCATGCCAATGTCCCCTTCCATTTCGTGTATATCGTGCATATCTTGTTTCATCACCGAAAAAATACTTTTGAAAAATACTCTATGACAATTTCGATATAGCCTAGTCCATAACTACTGAAATGTTCGAACATTACAATGACGTAGTTTACCAAATATGTCCTTGAGTTCATTTCTCAAAGAACTTTGAAACCCCAACGGATATACGAATGTATAATTTCAAAGAAGTCATTTTTAAAACTACTGCAAAATATTATGACATCGTACTTCACATGATGATGATGATATGGAAATCCTAGTAAGCCAATCGGAGAAACATGCGCACATTCCCTTTCATGGTCGGTCCGGATTTGGATGCGCTCGTCGAGGGTACTAGACAGTGTGTATCAAAATAAAGGCAGTGGCGTAACAGCCGGGGGGGCAGGGGGGGCACTCTGCCCCCCCTGAAGGATTTCAGCGGGAAAATCCACCAAACCACCGGGAAAAAATGAAAAGGAGGGAAAGGAAGAAGAAGGAAGGGAGAAAGGGAAAGGAAGAAGAAGAAAGGAAAAGAAAGAAGAAGAAAGGAAAAGAAAGAAGGAGAAAGGGAAAGAAAGAAGGAGAAAGGGAAAGGAAGAAGGAGAACGGGAAAAAAGAAGGAGAAAGGGAAGAAAGAAGAAGAGAGAGAGGGAAAAGAGGGAAAGGGGGAAAAAGAAGAAAGCAAAGGGAAACAAAACAAAAAAAATGAGGGAAAATTCAGTACCAAACCCGGAGTTTCCCGGTGCTCCACTCCCTGGACAACCGCAGTGCCTTCCCTGTAGACCCCCATCAGGTCCTCTAAGCCAGAACCCTGGGCCCCACCCGCTAAAGGCTTCGCAACAAGCAACTCGCGGTGCGGGCTTATCTCCGCATATTCTATTTCTAGACTTAGTTACCGGGAAATTTCGGCTCTGCCCCCCCCCCCCCCCCCCCGATAACAGGCAGAGAATGTATGAGACCGGTAACAGACAATTAACGAACAATTCAACGAAACGTCAGAGCTTCCGCGCTTCGCGCGGGAGTGGAAAATCACCATCCCTGCACCCTTCCCCTAGCATGCCTAGGGAGTGCGCTTTGCACTAACGTTTTCCTAAAAGAAAATCCTAGCTACACCACTGATTCTAAACTTAATTACCGGGAAATTTTTGGCTATGCGTATGCCCCCTTCCCCCTCCCTCGATAAGAGGCAGAGAGCGTAAGAAGAGCGGGAACTGACAACGAAAAAACGTCGGAGCTTCCGCGCTTTGTGCGGGAGGGGGGAAACTCCCCCCTCCCTGCACCCGTCCTCCTAAAATGAAATCCTAGTTGCGCCGCAGAAGATAGACTTAATTACCGACAACTAACAATGCAAAGAAACGTCGGAGCTTCCGCGCTTCGCGCGGGAGGGGGGAAACTCCCCCCTTCCCTGCACCCTCCCCTCTTAATTGGTGTAAATTCCGGGGGTGGGGGATCTATCACCCCTACCTGGGGGGGGGGGGGGGGGGAGAGGGGATGGTGTGTACAAATTTCCCGCCATGCAGACACACTTTTTAAAGAAGAAAATATATTTTAATTATTAATCAGTTAGTAAAAATTCTGAATATATATCTGTCATAAACAATCATTATAATTTTAGAATTTCTATTTGAAAATGCTACTGAAAACACAAAAGTGGTTATTTTTTGCTTGCTCGCTCGCTCCGCTCGCTCCTCAAAATCTTAGGTTTTCCATCCCAAAATGCGATTAAAATCGAGAAAAGTGGTTATTTTTGGCTCGCTCTCATCGCTCTTTCGTCATATTTTTGGATTTTTATTCGACAATGCGATTCAAAAATAAAAAAGTGATTATTTTCGGCTCGCTCGCTTCGCTCGCTCGCAAAATAGATATCAAAATGTGTGTGAGAGGGAAAAAAAATCGTTAAAAAATGTTTATAATCCCTCACTCCTCAAATTGGATTTACGCCGGTGGAGCACTACCGTCCTCCTAAAAATGCAGTCCTAGCTACGCCACAAATTCTAGACATGGACTAGTTACCGGGAAATTTTTAGGCTCTGCCCCCCTGATAACAGGTACCTGTTACGCCCCTGAATAAAGGTAATCCAAATGTACAGGATTCTTATTTCAAGGCTATTGACTTTGATAATTCATACATGTAGGTAGTTTGCATTAAAAGAAGAACTCTTCCTCTTTCCATTGATACCTTCCTTGCATCATTTTACGCATGACCGAGTTCCTTGTTATTGAAGAGAACAGGTACGAATTCCATTTTTTGCAAATTTTGGAAGATGGACGTAAGACTGAACTCCCCTCTTGCAGTGGGGCCACACAAAATCACTTGCTTTCTTATTGATTATGACCACAGAAGCATTTTTGCAATTATTTTAACTTATATTTTTCCCTGCATTGTGCTAATGATACGCTTTTAGCATGTTTAGTAGGTTTAATGATCATTGGTTACCATGAATATCGTTAAGAAAACGGTCCAATTGAAATAAAACTTTCAGCTTTGAAGGTTGCCCTTTTCACCTCAAAGAAGGGAGCTTGCAGAGAATTCAAGAGGATTTTAGAGAATATCTTCCGAAAAGTCTCCAGTAGTCTTTTTTGGGGGTTTATTTATTAACGGTAAGATACTTAAGTATGATACTAGCCTTATCCAAAACCCAAGACAGTCTTGTAAAAAGTGCACGGAGTGTTCAGGGAGAAGTCTGCTCCGACAAGGCATGAACCAAGGCATCAATTTCCCCAGGATATTACCAAAAATGAAATTAATATGTCATTGACTAACAAGAAGAGCATAATCTTTAAAATTATTGTTAGGGAAAAGCAATTTACTTGGAATTTGTGCCTGTCGTCTTCATTAACAGCAGTGGTGCATCAGTGGAAAGAGGACGAGAAGATTGTCCTATTAAGATATACCATAATTAGAGAAGTAAATAACGTTGGAATAAAAGTCCTCTAAATTTGGATCAACATTTGTTTTTTTCTGATACGCACTGTATATCTCGGGTGCCGATAATATTTATCACTCATGCAGAAGGTGAGAACGTTTCTAGCAAGAGATACGCTTTAGGAGAAGCAAGGGAAGTCAACGAGCGTCTCAGAGCCCCATATCACATGACTATAATACCATAACTGATATACATTTGATAGAAAAACACGGGATGGAAAACATGAACAAGTATGGAAAAATGATTATATGAATATAAATGCTGCTACGTGATTATCTAGTCACATTATTGCAGTAAGAAATAGGAGATACGGAAGAGAGAATACGGAGAGAGAGAGGAAGAGAGAGAGAGAGAAGGCGAAAGAGAAAGGGGAGGGGAAGGGGATAAAGAGGGGGCAATAGGGGTATATACACTGCAAAATGGTGGTGTCAAATTGGTGTTAAATCAACACCACTGGTGTTTATAGAGGACAACACCACCATCAGAGTTGTCCTATATATACACCAGTGGTGTTAATTTAACAACAATTTTACACCACCGTTTTTGCAGTGTAGAGTTACAGTTATAACGTGTAGGTAAATTAAAAGAAAGTGTACTAAAGAAGAGGAGATGGGGAAAGGATGGGTTCCTAGATCACGTGAAGTAATGAATTAGTTCGTAATGCATGAAGGTACGTATAGTCTATACCATGCATACATAATTGCAATGGGTTTTCATAGCAGACTTTTTATGCACTGTACTGAAAATCGGTAAAGACTATTTTCAACTGACATAATAGTGAATCGTGCACTCTAAAATAAATCAGTTAAAATGACTAGATGACTAGTCACCTGGGTGCAACTGATATATCTAGCCATAAAAAGTTGCTACATTCTAGTTAAACATTCTGGTTAAAGTACGACTGGAAAATAGTCACAAATGACTAAACTATAGTAAAAAAAAAATAATACAAATACATGTACTAGATTCTCAGTTGCGCCCAGCTGACCCCTTCATCTCGTATTTTTTAACTGATTTGTTTTTTAGAGTGTGCCAGTGAAACCTAACGAACAATATTATTAGATAAAATGATAAAACAACCATTACGACACTAATATGACCATGAAAATAATAACTAGATTTAATTTAGAAGTTAATGTCGCTCAAAATATACAGCTTTTCAGATATAACTGTTCACTGCATTGGCGAAACGAGGAGGAGAAAAAAATCAAGCAATTTAACTCGTTGACTACTGAATTCTCTAATTCCCATAGACTTAATACAAGGACCAACCGGTTCCAATAGGCAATGGGTTAAGACTGAGTAGGCTACATGTAGATCACCTCTTCACACATCGCTATCATGACACGTTAGTACTGCTGACTAATTTTTACCTCTTGAATTATTAATGTATTTATCAAGGTTGAGCAAGAACTTACCATACGTAATACAGGCCTATTGCCTTCACATGTCTGCAGCACTCGATGAGATCAACCAAGTCTTCCTCGTCTGTGCACTTCACCTTGTCCAGCCATAGGCACTGTACATGTAGGTTCTTGGTTTTGTCTCTGATCAGGAGGCCCAGTCCTCTCATCGTCTCTCTCGATACGTTCTTCTTCTCTAATGGGAGTGATGCTGGTGCTTTAAGGCTGATTTTAGTGAGCTGCTGTCCTCCACCTCGACGAAGACCAGCCGTGATCTGAGATATGTCTCTCTCTGCATCATCGATAGTGATATCGATCTCTTTCAAGCTAGGGAGCGATGAGATCAGACCTTCGTAGCTTTGTGACGTCACTCTTTTGGCTTGCAGCTTTGTGACGGATTTAAGCTCAGGGGGAGATAGAGGGAAATCGAGAGGGGAGTCTGAGATGGTGATAGTATGTAGCGAAGAAAATGATCGGAGACAAGACCATAGGCCTTCCGTCACGTCAATACTTGCATCACTCCCCTCCAGTCTTAATTGTCTTACCTGTTAATAAACAATGGGGAGAGGGAGAGAGGAAATTAGCTGGGGTGGTGAAGAGGAATTACTCTTTTAATTTTATTTCTTGGCAGCGATTTCATGTACCGAGTGGGGGCGGAAACACTGAAAATATGTTTCGAGGAATGAGAGGGGGATGATCTTTATTATGCGTGCGATTGAAGCGAGCGTGCTAAAAATAACCGCCCCCCCAAAAAAAAAAAAAAAAAAAAAAAAAAAAATTAAAGAAGCCTGATTTTGCCATCAATGCATTCTAGGCCTATAAAATATTGAAGCGGTTGGCCTAAGATTGGTCCACTGACTCAAAATAGAAATATTAACATATCAAGCTTTAAAAATCGAAGGGGACGATCCCCCAAGAAGAAAATAGAGGGGGAGGACATATCCCCCGTCCTCCCTCCCCTGCCTATGATTTCATTCCATTTCTTCACTTATTGCTAAAATATGGAGAAATAACGTGTCTCCTTAGCACTGGCACCAAGCAATGTATTTTATCTTTTTTTTCATTGTGCCGCTCGATTATCCGTTTATATGTTAATTTTGATATTTACGCATGGAAGGCAAGATATTTCGTATCATTCACTATGGATCAAGCTGTGCGCTAGATGCAGGTGTTTTCGGCGAAATTCGTCATAGATCACAGGCAGATACAGAGGCACGACCTGTTGTGACCGATATAAAGTGTAAAATTCTGCGCGCCCTTACAGGATAAAGGGCACAATAATATTCATAATTCCATAGTTCCATAATTTCATAATGAGGGTCAATGTCCGAAAAATCCTTTCGACTGCCTTTTTCAGTTTCTTAAATTAAATGCATTTCAATTTGAATTCTGTTTATCTGACGCCGGGAATATAGGACTGAGAAAGAATCCCGAAGGTATATGTTTCATTGAAGCCTGTACATCATCAGCGTGAATAAAAACGTAGAAAAAAGGTCGTTTTCAGCACCGGGAGGGGAACCCGGGGATCCAAGTTAAGGGTATCAAAAACAGGTAAAATCACCCCCCCCCCCCCAAAAAAAAAAAAAAAAAAAAAAAAAAAAAATCAAAATCAGGAAAATCCGATAAAGTTATGTAACGAGGAGATAATGATGCAATCCTTGCATAAAATCCCCATTTAGGGTATAAAATTGAAGATGTAATATATTATTTCCGTCCTACTTTAATATCCGTTTAGGGTGCTTTTCAGAAAGTGATTTTCGCGGATGATGTACAAGCCTCAATGAGACATATTCCCCCGGGGAAAGAATACTACGATCCAATACTAATTATTTTTTCAGCTAGTGTACCTGTATTAAGGCTGAAAATTAAGCAGTGGCGTAATATAGAAAAGATCGTTTCCTCGTTTTTAGGTATTTTTTTAGAACTCTGGCTACCATGTATTAAATTAAGTCAAACATTTTCTCGAAGCACCCTAGGCGGTTAGGTTGCAACGTGAAACTATTGACTATTGGGTGGATAAGATTTGGCGGAAGAGACAATTTTTTTGCCCAAAAGCCATTTTCACAGGTGCGCCACTGGTTTGAAGTTTACACGCATACCCGATTTTTCAGCTGCCTCGGAAGATTCTGCATTCCCACCACAGTGTAGACAGTAGGTGACTTGAGAAGAATGCGCTCTGCAGCAACACATCTTTGAACCAACGAAGACACGCCTTGTTCAGTACCCGTGGTCTCTGATGAGCAGTCAAGGAGAATACGATATCGCTCACTTTCATCCAAAGAGCCGTTATCAAGTATCGCCTCCATAATTCTTATACAGAGGCTGTTCTCGGTGCCAGCTGCGAATCGGATGAGATTCTCGTAGTCACCGATGTTTGCGCTGATCTTCCACAATACTCTGTCCAACTTCGATATCTTCCACCGCAACAAATACTTCTTCGTTTTAGCAGCAAGACGCTTCCCAGCAGAATGTTCTTGTGCGAGTTTGTGATAGAATTCGATGGAAGTGAATGAGGTCTCATCGGTTTTCGGAACGCATTTCACTTTAGCTTCCGTTTTGGATATTATCCCAATCTCACATGCTTTGTCAAGGACAGCTGGAACACTTCGAAAATCTTGGGGGGTAAAGACGAGCTTTTTAGCATCGTCAAGTAGACCAGCAAGAGCAACCTTACCGAGTTTACAAATTATTCCATGCAGCTTTTTCGTAGTTATCTTTTTTGGAGATGTTGAACGGGCATTGGCATGATGCATCAAAAATAAGTTAACACTGTCAAACAATTCTGTTTGGGTTGTAGTGTCATTCCCAAGCATTTCCTCACTCCATAACTGACAGATCATGAGACAAAATAGTGGTGTAATGACAAGTTCATCTATCAGTGGCTTGTCATCGAGGTAATCCTTCAGATCTTGTCCCTTAGAAGAATTCGAATTCGAGGCAAAAAACTTGTCGATGTACTCTCTTGAGCTCTTTTGTGAGAATCCTTCAATCCACATCTTAGTGTACACCCGCGGAAGTTCTCCTTGATTGAAGAAGTTCTCGAGGTGAGGGCGTGTTGTTACCAGGACTCTGCAATCTGGAAATTCCTTCCACTGCATCACGTCGACAATGTTGCTTCCCAAACCTTGGTTTGCGGCAATGCCAGCATACTCATCTAGTCCATCTAGTAAGATGTGACAAATCCCCTGATTTTCTGCGATAAATCTGTGTAGTGCTTCTTTGGTTAGATCACCGACGTCTCTCAAAAGCTGGGATCTGATTGCTTCTGCGATTGATGTCTGTTTGTTTGTGTTCCGTAGTTTCACAACGAAGAGCAGCGGCAAGTTTTCAAGGGATGATCCTTGCACTCTGTTAGCCCAGTCGTAAGCCATTTTAGCGACAGCTGTTGTCTTTCCACGTCCAGCGGGTGCGGAAATAAGGATACGCTGTGGGAGCACGCCGTTTACTTTTGTTGAAAATATTTCACTAACAGACCCGTGGAGTATCTCTTTCTTTTTAGTGTAATTTCCAAGGGCGTCCTTCTTTACCATGGTGACAACCGTGTGCAGGTCATTGAAGTCGGCCAAATCGTTCGGATCCCACGGTGCCTTCTGGATTTTACAAAATGAATTCATGTAATTTTTCACCAATTTGTCACGACACTGCCCGACAGACAATGACTCTGTGATCTTCTTATTGTAGATATCTGAAACGACAAAAACCCAAAAGACAGGCGATTCACACTCGTGCGTTAGAGAATAGCAACTATTATAATCATTGTTGAAACCATGAAAATAATAAGAGAGAGTATTTTCGACTGGTTTTACCATATCATTCAGAATCTAATCATTCGAAATACCAAATTGTTCCGTATCCATTTCATACTCCAACCGAATAATTAGCCTTTGCCATAGACCAACCACTATCACAAACTTTAACCTCACCTGCCAAGGATCACTTTTATCTTGTAGCGTTTTATGATCTCCTTTCATTCTTAGAATTATTTCTCGCACATGACATCACATTGTCTTACCCTTTATTTCCTCTAGATTCTTTTCTTGTAAGAATAATCCAATGGAAGCCAATATCACTTTGAGGTCAATTAATCTCATCGTGATTAAAATCAGTAGAATATTTTATTTCTGTTGAGATTATCTCCGTTAAATTTTGACATGTATGTAAAGATGAATACATTATCGTCGCATCAAGGCAAAAGAGGCCCTTAGGCGGCGCGAGAGCGCTTAGCGACGGAAAAGACAATTCTTCGCAAATCGAGAAAGAAGATATTTCGTCCTTAAATGCTTCATTAATTTCGTCACAACTTATCAATCACATGCAAAACGAATGACAATGTTGCTCTTTAACATTAACTAGAGTGTCAAAACTGGATTTTAATAAGAAGTGCTTTAAAATGTAGAATATTTGTTAAGGGCTTTACTGCACGCAACGGATCTACAAACATGACAAAGTAACTTACGCAGAAAGGGCGTTCACCCATGGCGTTGTACGCGTCGACGAGCACTCAATGGCCTTACTGAACACGACGCGCTCGCGTTTGATTAGGTGCAAAAAGGCCCTTTACCGTTATATATCATGTACAAGCTGTATGCATCTAAATAGCTTTTGCAGTCTTTCTCTGCTTGCTTTATGTGCTGCTCCTTTTTTTTTCTTTCATGTTGTAAATTTCATCTGATAAACATGAACTGATGAATAAGACACATTTGGTAACTTGTATCCAAACAATTTTTACAATTATGCAAATTTGTCCCGAAAATATTTAAACCCATTAATAGATTTGCACAATCACTAAACTTTATGGGGGAGGAGGGGGGGGGGGGGTATAACCACTTGAATTGTGCTAGGTACTTGAAAGAACAATAAGTGACCTTCTTTCCCCTTTAAAACCATTTGAGTATATTCTATAATTATGTTTTCCATATATTCTGTAAGTACACGGGTAAATCCAAACCTAATTGAAATTCATACAATGAAAATAAATGAAATACAATTTAATTTTCCATTAATGAAGTGAACAATTCTCATTACAGAAATTTGTATTTTCTATTATTGTAGAGTTGATGATGAATGCAAATAAAATAACTAATGTCCAGTTAATGTTTTATCTGGATTGAGTTCCAATATTAAATCGTTAAAATGCTTTGACCTCTTGATAGCAATGTTCCATTGTTCTT
>CM057168.1:21446940-21458802 GCA_029962745.1 Echinometra lucunter | reverse complement strand
TTGAAAAAATTACGCGGGTTACCCATTCGTGCTAGAATTGAAATCAAGTGTCTCAAATGATTGGTTCCTTATCTAACTGAATTGCTTAATCAATATGCACTAACTTGAGTAGAACTCTCAGATCTTATCTAAAGTCCTTACTCACAAACACACCAATAAACACAAAACTCTATGTGTCACGTGCTTTCCAAGTTGCCTCAGCGGAGCTTTGGAATAGGCTACAAGAAAATATCAAAAATTGTGAAACTGTTGAAAGCTTTAAAGCTCACCTCAAAACATATCTATTCAGGACTAATGTTCATTCTTAACTTGCAACTTCAGGGCATATGTTAAGCATATCTAATCTCTAACTGCACTCTCATCTAAATTTATATTTCTCCTTTTTTCTCTATTTGCAGCTCATAGATACATATTTGTGATATGCTCTGTATAAATCGTCGCTGAATTCACGAAGTGGCACACGCGACCGCAGATGCGCGAAATCACTTTTCGAGTAAAACGCAATCAAATATTTTATCTGTTTTTCAACAGCTCATTGCCATTTATTATGAAGTTAAGCGGTATGATTCAAGCACAGATAGAAAGCCAAGTATCTACCCTCGCGTTCCATGTACCGTGTGTCCTCCCCCCCCCCCCCAAAAAAAAAAAAAAAATGTTTATATTTATTGATAGCTCATCGACTTAACTTTCACATGAGCCCAACAAGGCTGAAAATAATTCATGCTTGGGTGAGCACTGCTCACTTTTGTAAAGGGTGTGAAAATTAGGTTGCGCAGGAATTGAACTTTTCAATTTGTGAGCATGAATTATTTTCGGCCTTTTGGTCTCATGTAAAAGTTGAGTCCAAGAGCTATCCACACATATAAACCGTTTCCTCCAGAATCATGTATTTTTCATTTGGCAGCCATTTCAAAAGTGCAATGTTTTTTTTTGTTTTTTTTTGTTTTGTTTTATCTTTTTTTGGGGGGGGGGGAGGGGGGACGCACGGTAGAATCGTACTCAAACTAAGTTCAAATCTTAACACAGTAAACCTTCAAACGCAGGTGTCGTTTTGTAGAAAAATCTATGTTACTTCAGCGTATGAAGAATCCACGAAGTGGCACTTCGTGTAGAAAGCAAGTACGATTTTGCGCACCAAAATATATCACGAATCGGCACAAGCGCTCATTTTGCACTACAGCACGAGAAAAAAAAAAATCACGAACAGGCGCAAGCGCGCGCGCCGTTGAGTTTTCTGTACAGAACTCAATGGCATGTAACGGCACTCACCCTTGTGCCGGTTCTTATACTTTTATTAAATGTAGATTTTCAGGCTCGTGTCTTTTTGCACTTTAATTATCTCTTTAATTAGAGAGAATTGGGTTCTAAAATTTTGTGAAATGAAAGACTATGGCCAGAGAATGATAAAACTGAAAATAACTCAAAATTGACTTTGGACGCATTTTGGGGGTTTGTGCCACTTTGGGAATTCAGCGACGAAATAAGGTATATTATTATTATAAGGGGAAAAATGATGCAAAGAGGAAAGCAGTAACAAGCACATGATGGATACCAAACATAAACTATTCATAACATCAAGAGTAATACAAATGAATTAAATTATTAGAAGAAGAACGTTTAGCTTATGTGTGGATAAAAATTCAACGAATCGTAAATATTTTGCAGGTGTATATCAGCCAAATCAGGACGACCCACGTGGCAAGGAGCCGGCTTCATTACACAGTAGCTCAGGTAGGATTTTAATTGTTTTAGGATATTCTGATTGATAGTTGGTACTTCTCAGTCGAACTAATTAATATAGTTATTTAAGTAAATACAACTATTAGCCAGATACAAGATAAAGTAAAGAATCCTGGACATGATTGATGAGTTAAGCAGGAGAGAAAAATAGAAAAGAAAGTGAAAAATGGCACATAAAACATGTCAAAATATGGAAGTTTTAGGAAAAAAAAATGAAAGAGAGTGTCTTTGGCCTGTAGTCGGTTATTACACTTTCAAATTTCGTTGGGTTTGCCCATTGTTGGGCACATTGGGCAAATTAGCTTTAATACGTGGATGGTTAAAACGTTTCACTTTCCAGGTGTGGTGAAATACATATTGGGTAGTATAAAACATTGATATTTTATAAACCAACCTTTAAATGAAAACCCTTTCCCCCGCCGATCGTTTTTTTTTTTTTTTTTTAAATCACGACATTCCTTTTTTATCTTCTTGTATAAAGCTGCTTTCACATATGAGGTGACTTTATGGCGCCACATTGTGTGAGCACTTTTTTTTTTCTTCACATAGTTATGAGGGGACTTTCTGTCGCCACTTATGCAAATGAACGCGCATTAACGCGTCAACTCTCAAGAGAGCATTTTTGTCAAAACGTGCGCAAAAAAATCTCCTAGCCACATTTTTTTTTTTTGTGCTAACTTTTTAGGAATTTGATTGGTGTGAATTTTTGGGAACCAGGCAACTAACAAAATGTGTGCTGCCTCAGCATTTTTTTTTCGTCGCCCTATACCCCATAGGCTTGCACACCAAAAAAAAAAAAAAAAAAAAAAAAAATGTGTGCACACAATGTGCCGCCACAAAGTCGCCTCGTATGTGACACCACATTAACGTGTGCATTAGATGCTTTGTTACATGCGGCTCTGGGAAGAAACATGCATAATTAAGAAAACATAATAGTATGATGTATCGGTAGTTTCCACGCTCCTCCACAAAAAAATAAAAAGATAAAAAATAAAAAATACCAATGCAGTTTCAAAGGTTCCTCGCGTAAGTCTATACAACAGAAACATCTTTATTTACGCTACAAAAACAGAGGCTCTTGATCATAATTGAAGGCAAATTTTCAAAAATGATTTGAAGGAGTGAACACTGGTGGACCATTTGAGAAGATGATTATTGTGTCAATAAAAAGACAATGAACAATGAAATAATGTAGATTATACTGAGATTAGACCCAAGATTTGATCGAAAGAAAGACCTTGAATTGCGGACTGGAAGAATTACTTTGTAATAACGAAATCTTGTCGTCTTTGCTCTCGTTATGACGGGAGTAGACTATACAAGCTTTACCCAAATATTTAGTATGAGAAGCCTGGATTAACCAACCTTCGTTTTACATTGATCAAAATGAATTGCCCATCCATTTCGGCTCAACCTGCTAATGGTTAAAAACTTGCCTATATTATTAACCAACAGTTGGATAAGACAATGAACAACCATCAGGTATGAAGAGCCTGATTAGTTACGTATTTAACCAACCTATGGTTGAAATTGATCAAAATGAATTGCCCAATCATTTTGGTTAAATAAAAGACAAAAAACTAATGGTTCAAAATTTGCCCAACATTATTACCCAACTAGTTAGGTGAAATAATATTAATCGACAGTTCGTTAAAATATTTAACCAACCGTAGTTGGTTAACATCTTAAATAGTGGTTCACATGGTTGGTTAAAGTTTTAACCAACTTGGTTTAAAATATCTTAGAGTGTATAAATACACATATCAATACACACACACACACACCCCCACCCACACACACATGGAAATGATCTCACAGAAGTAAAATATTATACTGACTTTAATTACGATGATAAATGGACCTTCAAGCGTTTTTGGCTTCCATATTGGATTATTCTTATAAATAAAAGCATCTCGAGAAAATAAAGGATGAGACATGAAAATGTGAGTTCATGATTCGAGAAATGATTCTAGGAATGAAACGAGATCATAAAACGCTAGTGATTTTGTCACGTATGTAAGATAGTAAGGTGAAGTTCGGATTTGGATTATAGTAGGTTATAGTGGTTGGTCTGTGGCTAAGGCTAATTTTTTGGCTGGAGTATGAAATGGACACGGAAACATTTGGTATTCCGGATTATCAGATTCTGAATGATAGTGTAAAACCAGTCTAAAATACTCTTTCTTATTATTTTCACGGTTTCAATAATATTCACCATAGGCCTGCTATACTCTAACGCACGACTGTTAATCGTCTGTCCTTTGTGCTTTGCCGTTTTAGATATCTACAATAAGAAGATATCAGAGTCTTTGACTGTCAGGCAGTGTCGTGACAAATTGGTGAATAAATACATGAATTCATTTTGTAAGATCCAAAAGGCACCGTGGGATCCGAACGATTTGGCCGACTTCAATGACCTGCACACACTTGTCACAATGGTAAAGAAAGACGCCCGTGGGAATGACACTAAAGAGAAGGAGATACTCCACGGGTCTGTTAGTGAAATATTTTCAACAAAAGTAAACGGCGTACTTCCACGACGGATCCTTATTTCAGCCCCAGCTGGACGAGGAAAGACAACATCTCTCGCTAAAATGGCTTACGACTGGGCTAACAGAGTGCAAGGATCATCCCTTGAAAACTTGCCTCTACTCTTCCTTGTAAAACTGCGAACCACAAGCAAGCAGACATCAATCGCAGAAGCAATCAGATCCCAGCTGCTGAATGATGTTGCTGATCTCACCCATGAAGCACTGCACAGATTTATCGCAGAAAATCAGGGGATTTGTCACATCTTACTAGACGGACTAGATGAGTATGCTGGCATTGCTGCAAACCAAGTTTTGGGAAGTAACATCGTCGACGTGATGTTGTGGAAGGAATTTCCGGATTGCAGAGTCCTGGTAACAACACGCCCTCACCTCGAGGACTTCTTCAATCAAGGAGAACTTCCGCGGGTGTACACTAAGATGTGGATTGAAGGATTCTCACAAGAGAGGTCAAGAGAGTACATCGACAAGTTCTTCGCATCGACTTCGAATTCTTCTAGCGGACAAGGTCTAACGGATTACCTCAATGGCAAACCATTGATAGATGAACTTGTCATTACACCGCTATTTTGTCTCATGGTCTGTCAATTATGGAGTGAGGGCATGCTTGGGAATGATACTACAACCCAAACAGAACTGTTTGACAATGTGAACTTATTTTTGATGCATCATGCCAATGCCCGTTCAAGATCTTCAGAAAAGATAACTAAGGAAAAGCTACATGAAATAATTTGTAAACTCGGTAAGGTTGCTCTTGCTGGTCTACTGGACGATGCTAAAAAGCTCGTCTTTACCCCTCAAGACTTTCGAAGTGTTCCATCTGTCCTTGACAAAGCATGTGAGATTGGGATAATATCCCAGACGGAAGCTAAAGTGACATGCGTTCCACAAACCGATGAGACCTCATTCACTTCCATCGAATTCTATCATAAACTCGCACAAGAACATTCTGCTGGGAAGCGTCTTGCTGCTAAAACGAACAAGTATTTGTTGCGCTGGAAGATATCGAAGTTGGACAGAGTATTGCGGAAGATCATAGCAAACATCGGTGACTACGAGAATCTCATCCGATTCGCTGCTGGCACGGATCACAGCCTCTGCATAAGAATTATGGAGGCGATCCTTTCAAACAGTTCTTTGGCTGAGAGCGAGCGGTATCGCATTCTCCTTGACTGCTCATCGGAGACCTTGGGTAAAGAAGGGAGCGTGTCTTCGTTGGTGCAACGATGTGTAACTGCACAACGCATTCTTCTAAAGTCACCTACTGTCTACACTGTTGTGGGAATGCAAAATCTTCCGGGCCAACTGAAAAAACAGGTATGTGGAATCTAAACCAATGATGTATCTGTAGTTTAAAATGGCTGCAAGGAAAAAGAAAATCCATTGTCATGAAGAAGTACACTCCCCTCCAAAAGTTTGGGAACACCTGAATTCAGTGTGTGTTTTTTTCTAAACTAGACTCTATTGAAAGTCAGGCTCATAGCACAGCTGTATTTTTGTTTTCAAGTGAAGACTATACACCAGTGTACATTTTCTCATTGATTCAAACAAATTTAAAGCTCTTCATAGACATACAGCTGCCAAAAATGGCAGGCTACCAGTCAAGATGGCATTCTCTCCGAAATGCTAGCTTATTTTATTACGTGTAGTTATTCAGAGCTTTTTACACTTATACCAGTGCACCTTCATTCATTTTGCCTTTTTACTTTGGCCTAGGCAGACACAAAAATAATATAAAACAATACTCAATTTTTCACTTGTACAGAAAACTTATTTTGTTTTTGTAATTCAATAAACATAATATACAGTAAATAATATTTTTTAATAAACACAATAACAATTAAAAGGCCATAATTTTTCTTCTTGATCATGGAAACTCATTATTGCGAACCACTTCAGTTTATTCTTTGTTTTTGTGATACCGTAACAAACAAAAGAAAATCTTAAATGAATATAATTTAGCGCATGTCTTTGTTTTTCATAGTGTTCCAATTAGACTGCCTTCTCATCAAAGAATCCTCCTTTGACAGCAATAACAGCACGGCACACTCTTGGCATCCTGTTGGTCAACTTGTTGAGCGAGTCACTGGATATACCCTGCCATGCCTTCTGTAGAAACACCCTGTCATGCCTTCTGTAGAATCTCACACAGAATGAGTCTCACTTGTTGGGCAAATTTCTCGAACCTTTCTGTCTAGTTCTTCCCAAAGCAGCTCAATGGGGTTGAGATCTAGGGACTGAGGCGGCCAATCCATGATTTCCAGGACTTGTTTCTCTTCCGTTTTCTTTAAGTAGTCTTTGCATTGTCTTGACGAGTGTTTGGGGTCATTGTCCTGCTGGAAAACAAACCCTGTCTGCGATCAGGTGTTTCCCCGAAGGCATGGCCTTCCGCTGTAGGATGGAATGATAGCCATGCTGGTTGAGGATACCCTCTACTCTGTGCAAGCTGCCAACCTTTCCTGCACCAAAGCAACCCCAAACTATGACATTTCCACCACCATGTTTCACAGTTGGCTTGATGCACTGTGGTCTTTTCTCCCTTTCGTCATCTCACATAGGTACGTCTCTTGCTGCCAAATACGTTGAACTTTGACTCGTCTCTATGTGAGATGGCGAAAGGGAGAAAAGATGCTACCTGGTGTACAGTCTTCACTTTAAAACAAAAATACAGCTGTGCTATGAACCTGAGTTTCAATAGAGTCTACTAAGTTTAGAAAAACACAAACTGAACGCAGGACCTGTGTTCCCAAACTTTTGGAGGGGAGTGTAAGGAGAGTAAAGAGTGAAAATTTGATGAAAATGGTACATTGTGTTCGAGAGTGTGAACTTTCGAAGTTTGAGATCCTTTTTATGGGGATTCCTGAGTTGAAAACTTTGCCAGCATCTGTAATTCTATCGTGGACAGCTCTCCATTCATTTTGTACAAGGAATTTAAAATTTTCTCAATTTTTCAACAACAACAACAAAAAAATCGTTAATACTCAATTCTGCAAGCATTTTGGGAAGAATTATGTTGATTTCTGATTTTAAATTTCATACCAATCATTTTTTGGAAAAAAAATATGTACAAAAGGAATTCAGAGTTGTCAACGATGTCATCACAGATGCAGGCAAAGTTGCGAACTCAGGTGATATTTTCATTTTCGTTTGATTAGGACGCTTTCCTTTGATTAATCCCCGTCTAAAACTGACATGTAGCTATCCTACAAAGCGAAAATGTATGTTGAGATATACTATTGATTTGAACTAAATGTATCAATAAATACTACTTTAAACCACAAAAAAAAAAGGTTTCAAATGGATATGTCTTATCCCTGCTTGTCGAAGATTATGTGGAAACACGTTAGAATACAAATTGTCAATGTTCAGCAGACAAATCTTTTGTTCAGAGTTTAGATACAGGCGAGGACAGGGAATCAAATCATAGTTTGCAACTCCACTTAATACTGCCTCTCTTCACCTCTCTCCCCTCTCCAACATTTCCACGGAAGGTTAAACAAGTTAGATTGGAGCAGTGCGCTATAAATCTGGACGTGACGAATGGCCTTTGGTCCTGTCTCGGAGAATTCCCAATTCTACGTAATGTAACCATCTCAGACTCCTCTCTCAGTTTCCCTCCATCCCCTCCTGAGCTTCCATCCGTCACAGAACTACACGTCAGCAGAGTGACATCACAAAGCTACGAAGGTCTGGTCTCTTCGATGCCTAGCTTAAAAGAGATCGATGTCACTATCGATCATGATGTTGAGGGAAACACATCTCCGATCACAGCCTCCAGTCAAAGCGGGGATCAGCATTTCCCTGTTCATATCAAACTCCAAGCCTTGCCATCACGCTCAAGAGATGAGATGATTGAATCGAGAAAGATGATTGCAGAGTTGGGTCTTCTGATTAGAGAGCACACTGGGGAGCGTCAGTGGCTTCAAGTGACTGGGCTGAAGGGTCAAGCCGAGGAAAGACTGGTTCATCTTTTTGTCATGTCAACACGCCTTAAGTCATTAAATGTGAGGTGAGCGCATAATTATTTGCACCTTATCAAAATTCATAGGCAGTTTGGAACGCCGCATTTAGCCTCTTACCGCTCAGCGTTTGTTCCCCTCCGATCCTCCCGTTTCTCCGTAGAAAAAAAAAAAACAAAACAAAACAAAACAATCATAACAACGGTGGATCGGGAAAGCTGGGGCAAAATAATGGTCGCCTAGAAGACGATCAAAGAGGGCAGGTATGCAGGGACGAGAGTTTTGATAAGCGGCCATAAATCTATATATTATACTAGTACACTATTAGACTCGAAATATCTAGGAGAGATCTATTACAGTGGGAGCTGATAGGAACACTTAATTTGTATCCTTAAATGATCAATCTCAATGTTATACATGTATATTTCTCTTCGATTAAAAGAACCATGCATTTTCGTTTTAGTTCTTTTAAAACTAAGAGTTTATGCAGGTTTTCGTGCATTGCCGCACAGTGCGTTATTGTCTATGTTGCTATTATTCTCATAAATAGGCAAATGCTTGAATATAAAACAAACGTTGGAACAAAGAATATAAGTGATTGGTGTTAGAATATCAAATCATTTAAATGAATGCATGAATAGACAGGTTGATAATTTAAAAAAAATAACAACTGAAATATGTTTTCCTCTGTACACATCAACTTGATATTGATGATGTAATGTACTGATGATTTATTAAATCAAGAACTCAAGCTCTTTTTTTTTCAAATGCAAGGACGAGTGGATGTGGTTCACAATACCACGACAGGCAAGCGGTCAAAGTAAGTGAATCTATTATTATTGCTCCCTACTCATATTCACTTTTGAATTAAAATCATCCAGATATAAGCTTTAAGAAGATAAGGTAAACATTTAGTATAGTTTGTTTTAACAATAAAATAATATCCGTGATAATTAGTTTCAGTTAGTTAATTGTCCAGATGTTCCCAGAATTTCGACAGTACAAAATTCCATATTTACTACTTGTAGATTTGACGATATCCTCGATTTTTTTTTGTTTTTTGTTTTTTGTTTTTTGCATCATAATCAGGAGTGTATCTTTGACACGAAGAACTGCAATCTATCTGCCGTGATGACCGCAACGTTGTGGTCCTGCCTCAGATCCTTCCCTTCACTGAACTCACTCAGCATCGTAGACTCCTCTCTCAGTTTCCCTCCATCTCCTCCTGAGCTTACATCCGTCACAAAGCTGAAAGCCAAGAGAGTGACGTCACAGAGCTATGAAGGTCTGCTTTCTTCCATACCTAACGCGAAAGAGATTGATATCAGTGTAGGAAATGCAGAGAAAGAAGACCCATCTAGGATCCAGACCAGTCTTCACCGACATCTTACGGGACAGGAGCTCACACTCATCAGCCTAGATGAATCTCGTTCACTGCCACCAGCGGAGAGTGTATCAAGCATGTCAATAGAGACGATGAGAGGCTTTGGTCTTCTTACCAGTGATGGAGCTTTCCGTGAGGTGACACTCTCCGGAGTCATTTGCGGATCCGAGGAGACAGTGATCGATCTAGTTCAGAGTTCAACATCATCTATTTTAATGTTATCTAGTCTGTATACCGAGCAGTAAGTGACTGATATTGCCAAATTAGATTGAATCCACTCATCTTTTCCCTGATACACTTAGTCCGCTCTGTGAATGTTTGAGAGTTCATAATTCTTTTAAAATTAATATGTGATGCTTTGGTTGTCGGAGTATTACCAGAAAGAAAAACATTAATTTAATCGATCTATATTTGGAGTCAATGATTGCAGATGATTTTGCAATGATAAGCATGTAATAAAACAATCTGTAATCGTGTCCTTTTAAACAAGATTATAGATTAAAATCATCATTATAATTCTAAAACAGTACAACAAAATAAATCTAGCTGAAAATTTGAATCATGTGGAATATTAAATAGCCTTTAGTCATAAAAGTTTTTATTCCCATTGTCATAACGACATATTTCCTTGCTAATGAGAAATTAAAAAATATCTAAATGGTTAAATAGTTGGTTATTTTACCTGAATACTAAAAAAAACGTATAAATGCTTGTTAGTAAGCAATCAGGGGACTGACGGCTGAAAGTCCCCTCCGACTTGGTAATGGGCCCGCGGATTAATACGTTACCAAAGGGCATAGTGCAGATACAGATAATATGAATGTTGCAGATGTTTTGGGTTTTTTTTTTTCTTCCGAGTGACATGATTGATACTTCAAATTCGTGTGTCATTTAGGGGAAATAGCTGATTAAGAGTACAATCAGCAGATTAGTCCTTGTTGAACGCACCTTAAAGGAGATAAGATTTGTCATTATTTTAATTTGGTTTAAATTATTTAAATGACAATTAAAAATATATATATACCTACATATCTTAACGCATCTCTCCATCAAACGATATAGGTTTTCTGCATCAGTGAACTCCATCGGACATGCATTGAACGTGAGTAGGCTCAGTATACCTCCCTTGTAATGATGAAATTTGTATAATTAACAAAACAAGACCTATTTAGCCTAATTAAATGACATTTATTATCCATATTTCAAGGGCATGGGTTTCTTCTGGACATACCTGTCTGCTGCCAAATGATTTTTGTTGAAATATTTAATGGCAAGGATAATGAAATATAAGTTAACAGGTTAATACTTATCTTCTCATTGTGGGTCGGTCATAGCAAATGAGTTCTAGATTTTTTAAAAACTTTTTTTCCGGGGGGGGGGGCTAATTCTTCTCTTTATTTCCTTTCGCTGTAACTGAGATCAGTGAAGCAGTTTGTGTTATGGGTTCATTCCCCAACAAATTTAGAGTTTTATTAAAACGAGATTTCATTCAGTGTAAAGTTCCATTGCAGACATTTGGAAAGCGTTATAATAATCGGATGCTAACCCCAGCAATGTGTTTAAATGTATTTGTCTCACTAATACTACGTATCAGTGACCATTTTTCCATTTTTTCCCCCCGAATGTTATATTACAGATTCATTCGTTGACGATTAGGGATTGCAAGCTGACTACTGTGGTAACCTCCAGCATGTGGACCTGGCTCAGATCCTTAAATTCACCGAACTCGCTCAGCATCTCAGACTCTTCTCTCAGCTTCCCTCCATCTCCTCCTGAGCTTACATCCGTCACAAAGCTGAAAGCCGAGAGAGTGACGTCACAAAGCTACGAAGGTCTGCTCTCATCGCTCCCTGGCTTGAAAGAGATCGATATCACTATCGATGATGCAGAGAGAGACATATCTCAAATCACGGCTGGTCTTCGTCGGACCGGAGGACAGCAGCTCACTGACATCAACCTTGAAGCACCGGATTCACTCCCATTAGAGAAGAAGAACGTATCGAGAGAGACGATGAGAGGACTGGGTCTTCTGATCAGAGAACATATCAAGAACCTACAAAGCCTCAGTGTGTCAGGGGTGAAGTGCATAGACGAAGACTGTGTTGACCTCATCGAGTCTTCAAAGATATTGTCTAGTCTTCATGTTCAGTGAGTGTGATTATGTAATGGAATAAATCCAGGCAAGTCTATGCATGGGCGAGAATATGTGTTTGGACGTTAATATGGCTGC
>CM057168.1:21431094-21446440 GCA_029962745.1 Echinometra lucunter | reverse complement strand
AGGAAAAACCGGCCAAAGAGAGAGAGAGAGAGAGAGAGAGACAGGAAAAAAGAGAATGGGACAACAAGATCAGAATAAAATTACCAAACGTCCTCCTACCAAGAATGATTTTTTTTTTAATGAGGCAGAGAAAATAAAGTCGAATGTAAAAGAAAGTGCACAGACTGAATCCCAGGGCCCCAAAACATTATTAATTTTAACCTCATTAGTGGTAGCATAGGTTTTTTTTTTTTTTTTTTTTTTTTTTTTTTCTCAAAATGAATCTAATTCTAAGTTTCTATGGAAATCACCATTCATGACAAACATACCATCAATGGTAAGATTGATGTTATGGGCCCAGGACTGCAACAATGATTCGGCCTATTAAGTAGTAAGGAGATCCAAGAAATTGGATAACACAAAATAATTATGTCAATTTTTCCATTATGGAAACACTGAAAAGACAATGGGCCTATACAAAAAAGAAGAAAAAAAAAAAAAGAATGAGGAACAAAAGACTAGAAAGCATGAAGGCGTTCCGAACGATGTTAGTGTCATCATGCTCATTATCCATGAAATAAAGTAAAGGTGTACGGTGTGGATAACAAGGAACAATAAACTTACATTCAAAACCCTCACGTCGAGTGTACGAATGAACGATGAACGAAGACTCTTGAGATGAGAAGCCAATCTGCCGCCCTCTTTATTCCCACACCTATAAAGCCTACATTCAAGAAACAGATTGAGTTGTGAACACAAGGTGCATACATTCATTTATTGTCTAAGAGCAAAGAGGCGGAGAGAAAGAGAGAGAGAGAGAGAGAGAGAAAGAGGGAGAGAGAGAGAGAGAAACAGAATTCTTGCAACATTATTTACATATACGGTACCTATACATTTTCGACATGTTCATAACTCATCTAGGTAGATAGAATTATGTACAAACAAATGGTAGCTGGTGGGCTCCAGGGCAACGTCCTTACAGCAGACATGTCATGCTTGTTGCACATTCGTTTTAAATTTACGATCTGCTTAAAATGTGATGGAAATGTACACAAATGCATTTCCCTGAAATACAATATTGGATGTCCAGGAGGAAATCTACCTGATGTGCGGCAGCGAGGTCCTAGTAATTTTGTTGTTATTTTTATCCACTTTTATTTTGGTTTGTTTTTATTCGTTGTTGTTTATTTTCCTAAATCAATTAATTACTCAAGAGCATTAAAAATGATAAATGAATCGAACCATGCCCATCAGCACCACAGAGCCTCAATCCCTTATTATGTTTTTTGTGTTATATGCTTATTTGTTCTCCTTATTTCTCTCTTTATGCGGGTGTATTTCAAAGAATGATTTATGGTTTAATTAAACAAGTGCCTGATCGTATCGATTTTTTTTTGACAGCTTTTTTTTTTTTTTTTTACTTCTAACATGCATGCGCTATACGATTTCTTTCCCGTTTACTTTACCCCAATAGTTGTGACAATATAATTTAATGTCTATGTTCTAGCACGAGACTAGAGTATAGCTGATTATAATATACAATTCTTTTTTGTTCGCTTTCTTGATTATAATTATCAAAGTTAAGCCAAAAATTGATTTCAACAGAAGAGACAAAAATGACTAGCACTGGCATGTTCTAATATGTTACACGTCGTATTTTACGCCTAATGTTGCTAAAGTGCTCTATCTTTCCGTTTTAACTCCAGAGAAATTCGTTTTTTTCACTGTTAAATCTGACATAGGCCTAACTCACAAAATAATTTTTCAAGCGCGTGATTGGTAAAGTGCAAATCATGCGATTATGCTTTTCTATTTTCTTGAATGAATAGTCGAAATTAATTAAAATAAGGACGGGGAAGCGTTTTATAGAAAGGCATGGGGATTCCCTTAACCCTAAGATTGGAGTGCAAACCCGGTGCAATGCCGTGATTCGTAATTAAGCAGTTACCATCCACGGCACTTCTGACTATATCCCGCAGCAATTCATTCTCCCTCCCGGCCTGCAAGCATTCTGTATTTTCACTCGTGTCTTTGCTTTGGTGGTGTTGTTTTCTCTGTTTCTTTGTTGCCACACTCAATTTAGTTTGGTCTGCTGACAATTAAACCGTATCATGTAATAAGATTTTCGGACATTGTGCTGAGTCTGACATTTGATTATAATCTGACATTATCATGCCAAATAATAGGTCAGCTTAATATGTGATTATGATGTGACATTATAGACATTATATGCGATTATAATCTGGCATAGTGATTATATGCCGCCCCCCCCCCCTCTAGAAATGATAATCAAAGGAAATATTAGGAACTGCACGTGGAAAAAAGCCCCAAAACCCAACAATAAACAAAACAACAAGTATGCAATGGAATAGAAGACAATTCTGCAACTTGTTGAACCGAGATTAAAAACGGAATGTACCGCAAGTCCAAATAGGTAGGTATTATGGGCAAGATTATCAAAATATAGCATTATCTATATTGCACACCTATCATCCCTGTAGGCGTACACCCTGTTCGACAATTTGTTATTTTTGTTTTGTTGTGTGTTTTTTTTTTCTTTTCTTTTTTTTTTTTTGCTACTGAAACAGTCGGGTTTAAACTGATCACATTTAGATCAATCTTTATTTATTTATTTTTTTTGTTCCACTGCATTATTTTTGTGTAAACTCTCAATGATTTTAGGAATGGAACGCTGGATACGGGATACTGAATATTGTTCAGCTCAGATTTGCGCATAAGTCGGAGGTGTAGATCTCAAACTTTTGATCTAGATGACAGAGCGCTTTGGAACAGTGTACAATCTATACCATTATTGGTTTAACCTTGAATTTTACGTTGTGCCTGCCAGTGTCCACTTCTATATCGTTTATATCGTGCATATCTTGTTTCATCACCGAAACAAAAAACAAAAAACAAACAAACAAACAAAAAATTGAAAAATACTCTACGACAATTTCGATAAAGCCTTGTCCATAACTACTAAAATGTTCAAACATTACAATGACGTAACATGCCCTTGAGTTCATTTCTCAAAGAACTTTGAAACCTCAGCGGATATACGAATGTATAATTTCAAAGAAGTTATTTATAATCAAAACTACTTCAAAATATAACGACATCGTATTTCACAACAACATGATGATGATGATGATGATGATGATGATGACGATGATGATGATGATGGTGGTGATGATGATGATGACTGTGATGATGATGATGATGACTGTGATGATGATGATGATGATGACGATGATGATGATATGGAAATCCTAGTAAGCCAGTTGAAGACACAAGCGCACAGACCCTTACATGATCGGTCCGGATCGTTCGAGGGTACTATACAGTGCGTATCAAAATAAAGGTAATCCAAATGTACAGGATTCTTATTTCAAGGTTATTGGATTTGATAATTCATAGGTAGTTTAGATTAACAAAAGAACTCTTCCTCTTTCCATTGATACCTTCCTTGCATCATTTTATGCATGATCGATTTCCTTGTTATTGAAGAGAACAGGTACGATTTCCATTTTTTGCAAACTTTAGAAAATTGACTTAAGACTGAACTCCCTTCCTGCAGTGGAGCTACACATAATCACTTTTTTTAAAATTGATTATGACCACAGTAGCATTTTTGCAATTTTAACTTACATCCCCCCCCCTGCATTATGCTCATGATACGCTTTTAGTAGGTCTGATGATCATTTGTTACCATCAATGTCCGTTAAGAAAACGGTCGAATTGACAGGAGAAATTACACTTGCAGCTTTGAAAGTTACTTTTCACCTCAAAGAATGGAGCTTGCGGAGAATTCAAGAGAATTTTAGAGAATATCTTCCGATAATTCTCCAGTAGTCTTGTTTTCGGGGTGTATCTAGGAAGATACTTAAGTATGATACTATAGCCTTATCCAAAACCCAATGCAGTCTGGCAGAAAGTGCACGGAGTGTTCAGGGAGAAGTCTGCTCCGATAAGGCATGAACCAAGGCATCAATTTCCCCAGGATATTACAAAACAAGAAAGTAATATGCCTAAGACTAATAAGAAGAGCATAATCTTTAAAATAATTGTCAGGAAAATTCAGTTTACTTGGAATTTACACTTGTCGTCTTCATTAACAGCAGTGATGCAAGTGAGGCATCAGTGGAAAGAGGAAGAGAAGATTGTCCACTGATGCAAGTGAGGCATCAGTGGAAAGAGGAAGAGAAGATTGTCCTATTAAGATATACCATAATTATGCAAAAATAGAGAAGTAAATAACTTTGGAATAAAAGTCCACTAAATTTGGGTCACGATTTTTTATCTTAATTTGTTGATACGCACTGTATATCTCGGGTGCCGACAATAATCACTCGCGCAGGAGAGAACGTTTCTAGCAAGAGATACGCTTACAAAGTAGAAGAAGCAAGGGAAGTCATTGAGCGTCTCAGAGCCTCATATCACATGACTATAATACCATTGAAATATATTCGATAGAAAAACACGGGATGGAAAACATGAACAAGTATGGAAAAATGATTATATGAATATAAATGCTGCTACGTGATTATCTAGTCACATTATCGCACTAAAAAAGGAGATACGGAAGAGAGAATACGGAGAGAGAGAGAGAGAGAGAGAGAGAGAAAGAGAGAGAGAGAGAAAAGGAGAAAGAGAAAGGGGAGAGGAAGGGGGTGAAAGAGGGTGCAATGGGGTATATAGAGTTGCAGTTATGACGGGTAGGTAAATTAAAAGAAAGTGTACTAAAGAAGAGAAGACTGGGGACAGGATGGGTTCCTAGATGACGTGAATTAATGAATTAGTTCGTTATACATGAAGGTATAGTCTATACAATGCATACATAAATGCAATGGGTTTTCATAGCAGACGTTTTGCATTGCACTGAAGATCAGTAAAGGCTATTTTCAACTGACATAATAGTGAATCGTGCACTCTAAAACAAATCAGTTAAAATGACTAGATGACTAGTCACCTGGGTGCAACTGACATATCTAGTCATAAAAGTTGCTAGATTCTAGTTAAACATTCTGGTTAAAGTACGACTGGAAAATAGTCTCAAATGACTAAACTATAGTAAAAAAAAATATATATATATAAATAAATAAATAAAAATGCTAGTTTTTCAGTTGCGCCCAGCTGAAGCTTTCACCTAGTAATTTTTAACTGATTTGTTTTTAGAGTGTGCCTGTGAAACCCAACGAACAATATTATTAAATAAAATGATAAAACAACCATTAAGACACTAATATGAAGATGAAAATAATAACTAGATTTAATTTAGAAGTTTATGTCGCTCAAAATATACAGCTTTTCAGATATAACTGTTCACTGCATTGGCGAAACGAGGAGGGGAAAAAAATCAAGCAATTTAACTCGTTGACTACTGAATTCTCTAATTCCCATAGAATTAATACAAGGATCAACCGGTTCCAATAAGCAATTGGTTAAAACTGACTAGGCTACATGGAGATCACCTCTTCACACATCGCTATCATGACACGTTAGTACAGTTGACTAATTTTTACCTCTTGAATTATTAATGTATTTATCAAGGTTGAGCGAGAACTTACCCTACGTATTTCATTGCCTTCACATGTCTGCAGCATTCGATGAGATAAACCAAGTCTTCTTCGTCTATGGACTTCACCTCGTACAGCCTTAGCCACTGTAGGTTCTTGGTTTGTTCTCTGATCAGAAGACCCAGTCCTCTCATCGTCTCTCTGGATACTCTCTTCTTCTCCAGTGAAAGTGAATCCGGTGCATGAAGGTTGATGCCAGTGAGCTGCTGTCCTCCGGTCCGACGAAGACCAGCCGTGATCTGAGATATGTTTCTCTCTGCATCATCGATAGTGATATCGATCTCTTTCAAGCCAGGGAGCGATGAGAGCAGACCTTCGTAGCTTTGTGACGTCACTCTCTTGGCTTTCAGCTCTGTGACATATGTAAGCTTAGGAGGAGATGGAGGGAAACTGAGAGAGGAGTCTGAGATGATGAGTCCGTTCAGTGAGGTGAGGGATCTGAGGCAGGTCCACAACCCGATTGTCATCTTAGTAGATAGCTGGCATTCACCTAACGTTACCTCGAAATCCTATATTAAACGAAATGATAACAGAAGTATAAGAGAAGGTTAAAATTGCCAGTTTAGGAATGAACAAAATGATTGACATGACCTCCCCCCCCCCCCCTCACTTCCCCAGATTTTCTAGAGTGTATTGAGGGTTATGGAAAATATTTTCAGAAACGTTCCTCCTAAAGCCTAACAACAAAATTGCGCCCCTTACACTAAATCCTACCGCTCCTCCCCCCCCCCCCCCCTCCCCAGTTCCAAATCTTAAAGGCATTGGCTAACTTTGTGAGCAGCTGATTTGAAAAATTCTCAAACTAAGATGAAACATGTGTATGAGTACTTGTATTTATACTCAAAAACCCTGAAACCAACCATAATTTGGAAGGAAAAGCTGTAAATTAGACGCAAACCGCGATTTTATTAGCTTTCGTCTCGAGAGACACTGAACTAAGAGGACCGTTTGGACGAATTTAAAAATACCGTTACTTGCCTTCCGCCGCGTGATACGTCAATACGCACAGTGCGGTCCATTGAGTAATGTGCGCATGCGCACTCCTTACGTTGGGTCTATGCAACCGACCCTCGTATATTTTTCAAACATTGGTTCATATTTCTAATATTTAAAAATACTTTCCGTGGATATTATGATCTGAGACTTTCACACTGGTATTTTTACACTATAACCCTAATGTTTATCCCATTTTTAAGTAACAAAATGGGATTTTTTTAAAATCATAACAATGTTAGCCAATGCCTTTAAGATCCCAACACTGAGGGCGAGTAAGATTCCCGATATTCAGTTTTAATGTAGTTTAAAGGATTTTCCCCTTTCCTTTCATTTGAGATAAGCCCTTGAATTGGAAAGATGATGTACATGAAAATGTACATTACAACGCGATAAGGAAATCTGCTTACCTGGTCATACCAGGTGTGTCCACGTCTATTGTAGTTAAGAGATCCCCATCCAAGAAACCTACGTGAAACGGCAAAATGAGAAACATGGCAACTAATGATAATGTATTGCATGAGGATTTGCCTATATTAAGACAAAACCTGCAAAATGAGATAAGATAAATGCTAGGGATAATTTTACAGGTAGTAGCCCATATTTGAACAATTGTTTTGAAGAGATATAAGCCAATTTTAGTTTCAAATGAATATGTAAAACTATTATGCTACCAAATCTACAACCATATTCCAAGGAATAAGTCAAATATGAATGGTTTCACTCTTAACTTAAAGTGTCGGAAGATGCCTTCACAAAACAAAGAAAATAATATTTTCGCAATGGGGCCGACGCCTTTTGCCCTAATTGCAACTCTTCAGGTTCACAACTTACCCGTGCGTGCGAAGAGAGCACGCAGTTGTTGTTTTTTTTTTTCAATTTTGATGGTGAAAATGTACAGGAAATTCATATTTTAGCACTGCCGAAATAGGAGAAAATAGCTACCGAGGGGACATTTATCTAATTTATTTATTTATTTAATTATTTATTTATTCATTTATTTATTTATTTATTTATCTATTTAATATTAGTGTTTACAAACTGCGTTTTCCCAAGATGGCCCAAAGCGGTTACAAGAAAATTACACAAAAATTTAAAATGAAAACATACAATTCTAAAAATCTGGGTTAGAAAAATAGAAATGTTTTAAGTCCCTTTTGAATGAAGGGACAGATGATGATTGCTTGAGTATCAAAGGTAACCTATTTCAATATTTAGACAGTGGCGAAACAGCCGGGGGGGGGGCAGGGGGGCACTCTACCCCCCTGAATGATTTCAGCGGGAAAATCCACCAAACCACCGGGAAAAAATGAAAAGGAGGGAAAGGAAGAAAAAGGAAGGGAGAAAGGGAAAAGAAGAAAAAGGAAAAGAAAGAAGAAGAAAGGAAAAGAAAGAAGGAGAAAGGGAAAGAAAGAAGGAGAAAGGGAAAGGAAGAAGGAGAAAGGGGAGAAAAAAGAAGGGAGAGAGGGAAAAGAGGGAAAGGGGGAAAAAAGAAGAAAGCAAAGGGAAACCAAAAAAAAAAAAAATGAGGGAAAATTTAGTACCAAACCCGGAGTTTCCCAGTGCTCCACTCCCTGGACAACCGCAGTGGCTTCCCTGTAGACCCCCATCAGGGGCCCTAAGCCAGAACCTTGGGCACCACTCGCTAAAGGCTTCGAAACAAGCAACTCGCGGTGCGGGCTTATCTCCGCATATTCTATTTCTAGACTTAGTTACCGGGAAATTTTCGGCTCTGCCCCCATCCCGATAACAGGCAGAAAATGTATGAGACCGGTAACAGACAACGAACAATTCAAAGAAACGTCAGGGCTTCCGCGCTTCGCGCGGGAGGGGAAAATCACCATCCCTCCACCCTTCCCCTAGCATGGCAGGGAGTGCGCTTTGCACTATAACGTTTTCCTAAAAGAAAAGGGGGGAGACTCCCCCCTCCCTGCACCCTCCCTCCTAGGGAGCACTACCGTCCTCCTAAAATGAAATCCTCCTACCGACAACTAACAATGCAGAGAAACGTCGGAGCTTCCGCGGGAGGGGGAAACTCCCCCTTCCCTGCACCCTCCCCTCTTGGTGTAAATTCCGGGGGGGGGGGGGGTGGGGGATCTATCCCCCCCCCCACCTGGGGGAGAGAGGGGATGGTGTGTACAAATTTCCCGCCATGCAGACACACTTTTTAAAGAAGAAAATATATTTTAATTATTAATCAGTTAGTAAAAATTCTGAATATATATCTGTCATAAACAATTATCATATGTAAGAATTTCTGTTTGAAAATGCTACTGAAAACAAAAAAGTGGTTATTTTTGGCTCGCCCGCTCCGCTTGCTCGTCAAAATCTCAGGATTTCGATCCAAAAATGCGATTAAAATCGAGAAAAGTGGTTATTTTTGGCTCACTCGCATCGCTCGCTCGTCAAAATCTTAGGATTTCCATCCAAAAATGCGATTAAAATCGAGAAAAGTGGTTATTTTTGGCTCGCTCGCATCGCTCTTTCATCATATTTTTGGATTTTTATTCGAAAATGCGATTCAAAAGCAAAAAAAGTGATTATTTTCGGCTCGCTCGCTTCGCTCGCTCGCAAAATAGATATCAAAATGTCTGTGACAGGGAAAAAAAAAATCGTTTAAAATATTTTTAATCCCCAACTCCTCAAATTGGATTTACGCCGGTGGAGCACTACCATCCTCCTAAAAATGCAGTCCTAGCTACGCCACAGATTCTAGACATAGACTAGTTACCGGGAAATTTTTAGGCTCTGCCCCCCCCCCCCTGATAACAGGTACCTGTTACGCCCCTTAAATAGATGCAGTTATAGTGAAAAATCCTATCTCCAGCCAGTTTCCGTGTGATGTTATATGTAAGACGGAGTGGGTCAATGGAAGATCGTACATTCCTGCGAGGGGTGTATAGGGTCAAACAATCACGTACATTTGCCCCAACACAGTAACAAAGGATAGAATCTATCCGCCCTCCCCAGCATGTGGCGCCTTTGATAGACAGGGTTTGTTTAATATTTTAATATCAGGAAACAAAGTTTTTTTTTAATGCAACTCAGAAACGCTGCACCCAGTTGAATCTTCTTAGTTTATGGTTCCATTATGAAAATATCTTTATTACCTATAAACTTCCACGGGGCTAGAACAAAACGAACATTCTCTTATCCCTTTACAGAGGAAGACCTTAAAAAGAATCAGGGTTGGCGATTTTTTTCATGAAAAAAATATAGAAAAATCAGTTTGTTTTTTTTCATTTAAATCAGATTTTTTTTTATTCAAATCAGATTTTTAAAAATTTTAATCAGATTTTTTATCAATTTTTTTTTTATTTTTTAAAAGTTCATTCGAAAAAAAAAGTTTAATTACCAAAAGACCTCACCCTTCAATGGCATCAATTTTAATCTTATCATACATTTCACTCCTAATATTTTTCTAAACCATATGATTTGTAATTAAATCTAGTCAAAATGGGCAAATAAAAATCAATTTGAGGAATCATGTATATGAACTTAATTCTATCATACATACATGTAGGGCTATGAAGGAAACCTCCATAGGGAATTCCCAGTGAGTAGAGAATATTCCCATCTGAGAATTTCCACTCAGTATTAAAAAAAATGCCAGAAGAAAATCTCCAGACACTCCTCAGTGAAAATTGTATCTAAATGTGCACTCAACAGCTTTGTGACAGTTTTACAAATTAGTATTAAAGCTCATCCATTGCTACAGATAGAGATGCAAAACTGTCAGTGTTGGTTACAATATAAGAGACAGCTTAGTCAAAGGGTGACTACACTACATTATGTTACTGTGATTTTTACATTAATCTACAATTCTTATTCACATGTTCTCTAAAAATCTGTTTGACACATGAATTAGGAAAAAATACAAAAAACTTTTGACCCTATACAACTGTAAGTTTGACTTAAAGGTTAAAACCAGCAAAACTGCTGATATTACAACATATGTACTGTATTACAAAAAGAAGTATTGTATTTTAAATCAGACACAACTTACAACTGTAATTGATTGTAACTTACATGTAAGTACCTAAATCTTAAGATTTAAATGTACATGTAGTTTTAAAAGTTTATTTTGAGTTTTGCAAATTGTTTTTTATAGATCCTATGTCCATTGCTACATGCAAATACAAAACTTCCATAGCACTGAACATAAAATGAGCTAGTGACTTAAAAGGTATTTTTATGAGAAAGCTGTTTTCAACAGTCAAATTGTAACTGTACTACATTATGTTAAGTATGATAAATGTAACAAGAAGAAATAAGCATTTGGAATTTCTTGATTATATAATTTTGTTAAATTTCACATGATAGACGTATAACTGTGAAGGATCATAAGTGGAAAACTGCCAACATACCTTTCGTCATTGACTTTTACATATTATATTTTTTACACTACTGCTATCTGAAAAGTCTTGGATTGTGTGATAAATGATAAGAAATACATGTAAATAAGAACTATTAATGGCTGACGAAGAATGTAAATTTCAGAAGAAAAACTTGACATTTACAATAAAAATGGAGTTACTGTTGACACAAATCTCAAATTTTTAAGGAATAAGCTGATTTTATTGACTTGATTTTAATTTGTTTTAAGTAGATATGAAGGATTTGTTGATTTTTTGTTGATACAAAGTTAATTCAAAGTTTTTTCAATTGATAGAAAGTTAATTCAAAGTTTTTCAGTTGATTTGAACAATTAAAACTCCCTTGCACAAACAATTTGTCAATGATTTGTACATGTTTCAATGGAAGTGATTTAAATCAATGATTAAAAAAAAAATCATGGTGATTTAAATCAATGGATTTAAATCCGCTAACCCTGAAAAAAATGCCCCCTCTTTTGCAGAGAGAAGCACTCAAAGCACCACGTCACACTGTGCTTTCTAAATTCTATAAGAATCTTTATTAATATACAAGGGAGCGTAGCGACCGAGCAAATCAAATGGAATATGGAGGCAAAATGCAATGTACAATAGAGACATCCTTTTAGATCAAAATGAATTTTTATCAGCGTAAAAATTCCGATTAATTTCGTGCTAAAAACGTGTATTTCTCAACATTACATATCTTTTCGTATTATCTAAATCAAGGTTATATGGGTTAACTTTAAGAGACGGAGAGAGAGGGAGAGAAAGAGAGAGAGAGAGGGGGGGGGGGGGAGTAGGTAAATCGGATGATTCCCCCCCCCCCCCCTTTGATAAGGAGAAAATCTGCTTCTTTCTCTTGCTGCCACTGGAAGAAATAGACAATAATGGTTTGAGAATCATCACGCTCTTTTCAGGACTAGAAATCTGATTGCAACACCACAAATTGGATTGCCGTGGGGGGGGGGGGGGGGGGGATACGAATGAAGCAAGCATCTGCCCCATTTTGTCATTAACCCATTCGTGACAGGATTTATTTAAAGCCTAATTTGATCAGCTTTTATTCTTCAAATTGGCAACACCAACACTTTTATTTTATTGCTACATTTCATTCATAAAACGTCATGTATCTAAAATGAATATAAACTGACAGAAACTATGATGAGAAGTCAAAAAGTTGCCAATTTGCAGGGGAAAACGATGATTTTAAACTTACTATCACATTGCCAATTTAAGGATTTTAATGCTTATTTTCCTTTAAAAATGTTTAGCGTCAAACAACGAATATTGACACAACCAAATTGGTTACAGTTCGTGTAGAATTTTTTTGCTCTTTCTGCTCATGTACTTGGTATGATTTTTAGCGCTTTGCATCAAAAGATATTAGGCCAAACCACAAAATGTGGACCTCTGTCACGAATGGGTTAATAATAGACAACATTTCTAAATACTGAGAAAAGGTGCATCTAATTACTACATGTATACAGGGAGCGTTACGATAATATAGCTACCGAGCAAGAAAATTTAGATTTTTTTTTATGCTGATGGTTTGATTTATAGAGCAGTAATAAGCTTATTGTATAGGGTTGTATTGCAATCCGATGATCCGAAATTTCCCTTGCCACCCCTTTTTGAATGATGGGGGGGGGGGGGGGGCGGCAACTGTCCCCTCTTCCCCCCTTACGGGGCCTATGTACTTTAATATTCATAATTCTTATATTTGGATTATTTTTTACAGTCATATCAGATATTACAACCACAAACATGACAAAGACAATGCTATGCAATTATATAAAATAAATTGCTTTCATAGGTTCCATGACATATCCCTTCCATTATACACATATCTAAGGCAAGGTTATAATTTTTAGATGACCTTTTACCCTCCTATGTCACGTGAACTTCTTATGCCTGTTCCAATCTTCTCATATTAAATTCTGAAAGTAGTGCAAGCCTCAAAAAGTCATGAAATTATAATTTGATATCTCCCGCGGTTCCTGAGTAGTCGCAAATTTACCGGGGGGGGGGGGGGGAAGGAATGACCCCCCACCCCTCAGTTAATTAGGGTTTAGGGTTGACGCATACATAATTTTGCCAAATGTAAGTCATAAGAAGAGGTATTTCAAAAAGCTGTTCGTAAAATCAAGAATGACTTTCCAAACGTCTGGAAATATGAAGTGCAAATAGGAGTGCTCCAAAAATCTCTTGACGTTTGAACAAAGTGTGACTGCATTTCCACAATTAAATTAAAATATACTTCGTGATAAACAATATTTGTAAACAGTAGCAATGTTAATCTAAATCTGCATATTTAACCTTTAACTGGTGCGATACTGAGAATTCCATTTGGCTTGCCAAGTTGTTCGTAAGGTCATTCACAACTTTACGAAAAGCTCTATACGAACCCCCCCCCCCCCCCTCCCCCAGTATCATGAGTATCGTGATTACGGTGAACGATACGATGACCAGTAAAAACCGTGGAACCTCGCTATAAAGGGCACTGTCATTAACACACTTTCGTTATAATTTTCCCAGTTCCACTTCTTTGTATTTAAGTGTGTTTTTGTTTGTTTGTTTTTTCGTCCTGAAAAAAACAACAACAAAAACAAGGTTTCAGAGGTGATTTCCTTGGTCCGGGGAGTTTTGTTATAATAAGGTTCCATATTACACACAAAGAAAAATAAAGTTCAAATGCAACATTAGTTCAGATTCTGAACGATTTTATGATAAGAGAAATTTCTCCTAGCGCGATATCCCTTGAACATGCCGAGAGATGGCGTAATCCCGAAAAGGGGGGCGGGGGCTTGAAATGAGAGGAAGCAATGGGCAGAAAGAGGAAAGGAGAGATGAAGAAGCAGTGAAACGAGGAAGAGGGGATGTGATAAGTGGTGAGACATAAGGGAGAGAGAGTGAAGGAGAGATGATGGGAGAAAGAGAGAGATGGAGAGAGAAGGGGAGGCTGGAAAGACAAAGGGAGACGGGGAGAAAATTAAGGTAAGAAGTGCGGAAAGAGGGATATAGGAACACAGAAACATAAAGCGACATAGAAACCATAGGAGGAAGAGTATTACAAGGGAAGGGGAGACAGAGAAGGAAAGACGGAGAAGGGCAGATGTATGGTGGCCCTGAAGTACGCTCGACAGCAGGTCATGTGCGACGTGAATTTCACATCGCGGGTCGTGAATTTCACGACTGGTTTCCATTCCCCCCCCCCCCCCTCGGGTCATGAATTTCATGACCTGGGATGCGAAGTTCAGGGCTTTGGGATGCAAAATTCACGTCGCACATGACCTGTTGTTGAGCGTACTTCAGGGCCACCATACAGATGAAAGATAAAAGCTCGATTAATAATAAACACGGAAGGCAACCGAGGGGCGGGGGACTGAAGGGAAGGAAAGACAATTTACGGAAATGACCAGAACCAAAGAGAGAGAGAGAGAGAGATAGAGAGCGGTGCACAAGGGAACACAAGGTGGGAGTACTGACAAAGATGATGTGTGATCTAGTGATGGGGGGGGGGGGATAAACAGAAATATCGGAATGAATGAAAGAGAAGACACAATTTTTTGGAAAGGGGATTGGAATGAACCAGGAATTAAAGTTAGAGACATATTACAGGAGAGCTTTGGAGAGACTGAGAGAAAAGGATGGAATAAAAGACAAATAGAGATTAAAGAGGCTGAGAGCAAAGAGGGAGAGAGATTGAGAGAGAAACTCACAGAGAAAGGTAATGGGAGAACTGGTATGGGAAGGTAAAGCGAGAGGTGAGGAAAGAAAACCCCCCCCCAAAAAAAAAATGAAAAAAAAAAACCCACAAAAATACATGCTGTACTTACTAACGAAATTCTTATTAAAGCACATTTGAAAATGTGATCCACGACATCGCAAGAAAAGAATTATCACCGTAGTTAGATTTAAAAAAACGAAGAAAAGATCGCGGAGATGAGGAGCCCCGAACACTTTATTATATGTTTTTTTCGCAGCCATATTAACGTTCAAACACATATTTCCGCCCATGCATAGACTAAGCCTCTATTCATTCAATTACATAATCACACTCACTGAACATGAAGACTAGACAATATCTTTGAAGACTCGATGAGGTCAACATAGTCTTCGTCTACGCACTTCACCCCTGACACACTGAGGCTTTGTAGGTTCTTGATATGTTCTCTGATGAGAAGACCCAGTCCTCTCATCGTCTCACTCGATACGTTCTTCTTCTCTAATGGGAGTGAATCCCGTGCTTCAAGGCTGATGTTAGTGAGCTGCTGTCCTCCGGTCTGACGAAGACCAGCCGTGATCTGAGATATGTCTCTCTCTGCATCATCGATAGTGATATCGATATCTTCCAAGCCAGGGAGCGAGGAGAGCAGACCTTCGTAGCTTTGTGACGTCACTCTCTTAGCTTTCAGCTTTGTG
>CM057168.1:21411440-21430594 GCA_029962745.1 Echinometra lucunter | reverse complement strand
TAATGTAATTTAAAGGATTTTCCCTTTTCATTTCATTTGAGATGAGCCCTTGAATTGGAAAGATGATGTACATGAAACTGCAAATTACAAGGCGATAAGGAAATCTGCTTACCTGGATATCTTCTTCAAGCCAGGTGTGTTCATGTCTCTCGTAGTTAAGAGATCCCCATCCAAGAAACCTACGTGAAACGGCAAAATGAGAAACATGGCAACTAATGATAATGTATTGCATGAGGATTTGCCTATATTTAAGACAAAACCTGCAAAATGAGATAAGATAAATGCTAGGGATAACTTTACAGGTAGTAGCCCATATTTGAACAATTGTTTTGAAGAGATATAAGCCAATTTCAGTTTCAAATGAATATGTAAAACTATTATGCTACCAAATCTACAACCATATTCCAAGGAATAAGTCAAATATGAATGGTTTCACTCTTAACTTAAAGTGTCGGAAGATGCCTTCACAAAACAAAGAAAATAACATTTTCGCAATGGGGCCGACGCCTTTTGCCCTAATTGCAACTCTTCAGGTTCACAACTTACCCGTGCGTGCGAAGAGAGCACGCAATTGTTGTTTTTTTTTTCAATTTTGATGGTGAAAATGTACAGGAAATTCATATTTTAGCACTGCCGAAATAGGAGAAAATAGCTACCGAGGTGACGGCAAACACTTATCTAATTTATTTATTCATGTAATTATTTATTTATTCATTTCTTTATTTATTTATTCATCTATTTAATATTAGTGTTTACAAACTGCGCTTTTCCCAAGATGGCCAAAAGCGGTTACAAGAAAATTACACAAAAATTTAAAATGAAAACATACAATTCTAAAAATCTGGTTAGAAAATAGAAATGTTTTAAGTCCCTTTTGAATGAAGGGACAGATGATGATTGCCTGAGTATCAAAGGTAACCTATTCCAATATTTAGATGCAGTTATAGTGAAAGTCATATCTCCAGCCAGTTTCCGTGTGATGTTATATGTAAGACGGAGTGGGTCAATGGAAGATCGTACATTCCTGCGAGGGGTGTATAGGGTCAAACAATCACGTACATTTGCCCCAACACAGTAACAAAGGATAGAATCTATCCGCCCTCCGCAGCATGTGGCGCCTTTGATAGACAGGGTTTGTTTAATATTTTAATATCAGGAAACAAAGTTTTTTATTTAATGCAACTCAGAAACGCTGCACCCAGTTAAATCTTCTTAGTATATGGTTCCATTATGAAAATATCTTTATTACCTATAAACTTCCACGGGGCTAGAACAAAACGAACATTCTCTTATCCCTTTACAGAGGAAGACCTTAAAAAGAATCAGGGTTGGCGTTTTTTTTTATGAAAAAAATATAGAAAAATCAGGTTTTTTTTTTTCATTTAAATCAGATCTTTTTTTATTCAAATCAGATTTTTAAAAATTTTAATCAGATTTTGTGTTTATTTTTTTTTTATTTTTTAAAAGTTCATTCGAAAAAACACTTTAATTACCAAAAGACCTCACCCTTCAATGACATCAATTTTAATCTTATCATACATTTCACTCCTAATATTTTTCTAAACCATATGATTTGTAATTAAATCTAGTCAAAATGGGCAAATAAAAATCAATTTGAGGAATCATGTATATGAACTTAATTCTATCATACATACATGTAGGGCTATGAAGGAAACCTCCATAGGGAATTCCCAGTGAGTAGAGAATATTCCCATCCGGGAATTTCCACTCAGTATTAAAAAAAATCCCAGAAGAAAATCTCCAGACACTCCTCAGTGAAAATTGTATCTAAATGTGCACTCAACAGCTTTGTGACAGTTTTACAAATTAGTATTCAAGCTCATCCATTGCTACAGATAGAGATGCAAAACTGTCAGTGTTGGAGACAATATAAGAGACAGCTTAGTCAAAGAGTGACTACACTACATTATGTTACTGTGATTTTTACATTAATCTACAATTCTTATTCACATGTTCTCTAAAAACCTGTTTGACACATGAATTAGGAAAAAAAAAAACTTTTGACCCTATACAACTGTAAGTTTGACTTAAGGTTAAAACCAGCAAAACTGCTGATATTACAACATATGTACTGTATTACAAAAAGAAGTATTGTATTTTAAATCAGGCACAACTTACAACTGTAATTGATTGTAACTTACATGTAAGTACCTACATCTTAAGATTTAAATGTAGTTTTAAAAGTTTATTTTGAGTTTTGCAAATTGTTTTTTTATAGATCCTCTTTCCATTGCTACATGCAAATACAAAACTTCCATAGCACTGAATATAAAATGAGCTAGTGACTTAAAAGGTATTTTTATGAGAAAGCTGTTTTCAACAGTCAAATTGTAACTGTACTACATTATGTTAAGTATGATAAATGTAACAAGAAGAAATAAGCATGTGGAATCTGTTGATTATATAATTTTGTTAAATTTCACATGATAGAAGTATAACTGTGAAGGATCATAAGTGGAAAACTGCCAACATACCTTTTGTCATTGACTTTTACATATTATATTTTTTACACTACTGCTATTTGAAAAGTCTTGGATTGTGTGATAAATGATAAGAAATACATATAAATAAGAAACTTTATTGACTTGATTTTAACTTGTTTTAAGTAGATATGAAGGATTTGTTGATTTTTTGTTGATACAAAGTTAATTCGAAGTTTTTCAATTGATATAAAGTTAATTCAAAGTTTTTCAGTTGAAAAAAAAATAATTAAAACTCCCTTGCACAAACAATTTGTCAATGATTTGTACATGTTTCAATGGAAGTGATTTAAATCAATGATTAAAAAAAAATTCATGGTGATTTAAATCAACGTGTTTAAATCCGCTAACCCTGAAAAAATGCCCCCTCTTTTGCAGAGAGAAGCACTCAAAGCACCACGTCACACTGCGCTTTCTAAATTCTATAAGAATCTTTATTAATATACGAGGGAGCGTAGCGACCGAGCAAAACAAATGGAATATGGAGGCAATGTGCAAAGTACAAATGAAAACTCAATAGAGGCATCCTTTTAGATCAAAATGAATGTTTATCAGCGTGAAAATTCTGATTAATTTCGTGCTAAAAACGTGTATTTCTCAACATTACATATCTTTTTATTATCTAAATCAAGGTTATATGGGTTAACTTTAAGAGAGGGAGGGAGAGAGAGAGGGAGAGAGAGAGAGAGAGGGGGGGGAGGAGGTAAATCGGATGATTCCCCCCCCCCCCCTTTTGATATTAGGAGAAAATCTGCTTCTTTCTCTTGCTGCCACTGGAAGATATAATAGACAATAATGGTGTGAGAATCATCACGCTCTTTTCACGACTAGAAATCTGATTACAACACCACAAATTGGTTTGCCGTGGGGGGGGGGGGGGGGATACGAATGAAGCAAGCCTCTGCCCCATTTTTTCATTAACCCATTCGTGACAGGAATTATTTAAAGCCTAATTTGATCAGATTTTATTCTTCAAATTGGCAACACCAACATTTTTATTTCATTGCTACATTTCATTTGTAAAACGTCATGTATCTAAAATGAATATAAATTGACAGAAACTATGATGAGAAGTCAAAAGGTTGCCAATTTGCAGGGGAAAACGATGATTTTAAACTTTCTATCACATTGCCAATTTAAGGATTTTAATGCTTATTTTCCTTTAAAAAGTTTTTTCAGCGTCAAACAACGAATATTGGCACAACCAAATTGGGCACAGTTCGTGTAGAATTTTTTTGCTCTTTCTGCTCATGTACTTGGTATGATTTTTAGCGCTTTGCATCAAAAGATATTAGGCCAAACCACAAAATGTGGACCTCTGTCACGAATGGGTTAATAATAGACAACATTTCTAAATACTGAGAAAAGGTGCATCTAATTACTACATGTATACAGGGAGCGTTACGATAATAGCTACCAAGCAAGAAAATTTTGATTTTTTATGCTGATGGTTTGATTTATAGAGCAGTAATAAGCTTATTGTATAGGGTTGTATTGCAATCCGATGATCCGAAATTTCCGGTACCACCCCTTTTTGAATGATGGGGGGGGGGGGGGCGGCAACTGTCCCCCCTTCCCCCCTTACGGGGCCTATGTATTTTACTATTCATAATTCTTATATTTGGATTATTTTTACAGTCATATCAGATATTACAAGCACAAACATGACAAAGACAATGCTATGCAAGTATATAAAATAAATTGCTTTCATAGGTTCCATGACATATCCCTTCCATTATACACATATCTAAGGTAAGGTTATAATTTTTAGATGACCTTTTACCCTCCCATGTCACGTGAACTTCTTATGCCTGTTCCAATCTTCTCAAATTAAATTCTGAAAGTAATGCAAGCCTCAAAAAGTCATGAAATTATAATTTGATATCTCCCGCGGTTCCAGAGTAGTCGCAAATTTACCGGGGGGGGGGGGATGACCCCCACCCCTCAGTTAATTAGGGTTTAGGGTTGACGCATACATAATTTTGCCAAATATATGTTATAAGAAGAGGTATTTCAAAAAGCTGTTCGTAAAATTAAGAATGACTTTCCGAACGTCTGGAAATATGAAGTGCAAATAGGAGTGCTCCAAAAATCTCTCGACGTTTTAACAAAGTGTGACTGCATTTCCACAATTAAATTAAAATATACTTCGTGATAAACAATATTTGTAAACAGTAGCAATATTAAACTAAATTTAACCTTTATCTGGTGCGATACTGAGAATTCCATTTGGCTTGCCAAGTTGTTCGTAAGGTCATTCACAACTTTACGAAAAGCTCATTATGAACCCCCCCCCCCTCCCCCCAGTATCATGAGTATCATGATTACGGTGAACGAAACGATGACTAGTATACCGTTGTACCTCGCTATAAAGGGCACTATCATTAACACACTTTCGTTATATCTAGGTAATTTTGCCAGTTCCACTTCTTTGTATTTTTTGTTTTGTTTTGTTTTCTTCGTCCTGAAAAAAAAAAAAAAAAGTTTCAGAGGGGATTTCCTTGGTCCGAGGAGTTTTGTTATAATAAGGTTCCATATTGTACACAAAGAAAAAAGTTCAAATGCAACATTAGTTCAGATTCGGAACGATTTTATGTTATGAGAAATCTCTCCTAGCGCGATATCCCTTGAACATGCCGAGAGATGGCGTAATCCCGAAAAGGGGGGGGAGGGGGGGCTTGAAATGAGAGGAAGCAATGGGCAGAAACGGGAAAGGAGAGATGAAGAAGCCGTGAAACGAGGAAGAGGGGATGTCATAAGTGGTGAGACATAAGGGAGAGAGAGTGAAGGAGAGATGATGGGAGAAAGAGAGAGATGGGGAGAGAAGGGAGAGAAGGCTAGAAAGACAAAGAGAGACGGGGAGAAAATGAGGGGAAGAAGTGCAGAAAGAGGGATATAGCAACACAGAAACATAAAGCAACATAGAAACATAGGAGGAAGAGTATTGCATGATAATAAGACAAGGGAAGGGGAGACAGAGAAGGAAAGACGGAGAAGGGCAGATTGTATAGTGGCCCTGAAGTACGCTCGACAACAGGTCATGTGCGACGTGAATTTCGCATCCCACATGTCTCAGGTCAGGGATTTCGCATCTCGAGTCGTGAATTTCACGGCTTGGATGCAAAGTTCGCGCCGCGGGTCATGAATTTCGCATCACAGGTCGTGAATTTCGCGCCACGGGTCATGAATTTCATGACCTGGGATGCGAAGTTGAGGACCCAGGATGCGAAATTCACGTCGCACATGACCTGTTATTGAGCGTACTTCAGAGCCACCATACAGATGAAAGATAAAATCTCGGTTAATAATAAACACGGAAGGCAACCGAGGGCTGGGGACTGAGGGGAAGGAAAGAGAGAGAGAGAGAGAGAAAATGAAAGACAATTTACAGAAATGGCCAGGAAAAAAAAAAAAGAGAGAAAGAGAGAGAGAGAGAGCGGTGCAGACAAAGATGATGGGTAATGTAGTGATGGGGGGGGGGATAAACAGAAATACTGGAATGAATGAAAGAGAAGATACAATTTACAGGAAAGGGGATTTTCTATGTATGTTAATATGAACTATTGAATAAAATAAACTTGAACGAAAATTGAATTGAATTGATCTAGTGATACTGATGGAAGGGGGGGGGGGAGGTAAACAGAAATACGAGAATGATAGAAGGAGAGACAATTCACAGGAAAGCGGATTGGAATGAACCAGGAAGTAAAGTTAGAGACATATTACAGGAGAGCTTTGGAGAGAATGAGAGAAAAGGATGGAATAAGGGACAAAGAGAGATTGAAGAGGCTGGGAGCAAAGAGGGAGAGAGATGGAAAGAGAAATTTACAGAGAAAGAAGGAGAATGGGAGAATTGGTGTGAGAGAAGGAAAGGGAGAGGTAGGGGTAGAGGAGGGGCACTGCAGAGGAAAGAAAAGAGGTCACAGACAAAAAAAAAAATACCATACATACTTAATCTAATTCTATTAAAGCTATAAGCACATATCAAAATGTGATCCCCCATATCGCAAAAATAGTTATCACCATAATCAGAGTGAAAAAACAACAACAAAACGCGAAGATGAGGAGCCCTTGCCCACTTTTTATATTCCTTTTTCACAGCTATATTCACGTTCAAGCAGAGATTTTCACCCATGCACAGATAAGCTTGGATTCATACAAGTACAATCTCACTCACTGAAAATGAAGAATATACAACATCTTCGAAGACTCGATGAGGTCAAAATAGTCTTTGCCTATGCACTTCACCCCTGACACACTGAGGCTATATAGCTTCTTGATATGTTCTCTGATGAGAAGACTCAGTCCTCTCATCGTCTCACTCGATACGTTCTTCTTCTCTAATGGGAGTGAATCCGGTGCTTCAATGCTGATGTTAGTGAGCTTCTTTCTCCTGGTCCGAGGAAGACAAGCCGTGATCTGAGATATGTCTCTCTCTGCATCATCGATAGTGATATCGATCTCTTTCAAGCCAGGGAGCGATGAGAGCAGACCTTCGTAGCTTTGTGACGTCACTCTCTTAGCTTTCAGCTTTGTGACGGATGTAAGCTCAGGAGGAGATGGAGGGAAACTGAGAGAGGAGTCTGAGATGATGAGTGATCTCAGTGAGGTGAAGGATCTGAGGCAGGTCCACAGCCTGATTGTCATCTCAGTAGATAGCTGGCATTCACCTAACGTTACCAACGGAACCTATATTAACAGAAATGATAACATCAGATACGGTAAAAATGGTCAGTTTACTAGGATTGAACAAAATTACTGTCATGACCCCCCTCCCTCACTTTCCCTGATTTTGTAGAGTGTACTGATGGTTATGGATTTTTTTTTTTCCAGAAACGTTCCTCCTAAAGCCTAACAAAATTACGCCCCGTACACTAAATCTTACCGACCCCCTTCAAATCTTAAGATTTCAACAATGAGGGCGGGTAAGATTCCCTTTATTCAGATTTAATGTCATTCAAAAGATTTTCCCCTTTCACGTATGTTCATTCACTACACAACAAAAGAGGGTTTCATGCGCGCTGACATCTTGCATGATTTATACAGGGGTGGTGGACAAAACGGTCAATGAAGGCGGAAATACTAGTTTACATATTTTTGAAATCTCTTTAAGCAGTCAATTTAATTTTATTTAAGTATAAATTGTTTAGAACATTCAGAACGCTACCGGGTCAAGTATATGGAATCTACATCTACTAGTCTTCTATATGAGTAAATTATCGCAAGCATAACTTTCCCAAAGCTTAATTTGAAGTTCATTTTCCCACCGGCTGTCGTCAGGAAAAGAAGCCATATTCATTTTCACGCCACATATTATTTGATTATTTCCCCCTCATAAATCAATATTTAACTTTTCCGTGCTTAAATATCATACACATTCTTTTCATACAATACAATACAAAACAATACAATATTGGCATTTATATAGCGCTCTCACAATGACTGAACATGTATCACAGCCCTTTACAAAACAATTAACAAACAAACAAAAATGAAATTACAAATGAAAACTACATAAATACATGCCAAACAATTTTAAGTGTACATTTTTCTACACCTGCACCATATTTAGTTCTGCATCCGTGGCTGGATTTTCTTTTATCTCCAATTTGCCTACGCAATATCATGTGTGCCACCGCCGAACATCCCCGGGGCACTGCCTGATACCAGAATGGTACATGAATCTCGTCAAATATGTTTTAATTACAAATCTTTCTGTGTGTTCAAAAGTTCTTCATGAGAAATTCAGCAATGGATGCAACGCAATTTTGTGTTTAAATCATAGTTTGGGTCTTCTGCTTTAAGAGCAATACTACGTTTATCTTCGATTAAGTTGGATTGAAAAATTATCGTAGAAAACGATATGCAGTACAAGTTTTTGCATATTATTCATAAATTTTGCAAGAAGTTTTCTTTCTTCATTTTACGCAATATCTTTTAAAATCTATGTGTTATAATGTAGCCTTCACGATAGAGCCAGGTTCATATTTTCATACATATTCATTTTGCAAATCGTATGGGTACGGGTATCGATTTTTTTCTTATGTTTCCGAGAGGCTTCTTTGGCTCATTTGCGTGGCACGATTCCAGGAGATGAAATCGGCGCTGCCCATCGAACCAGTTAATTAATTCAGAACAATACAATAGCCATATGCCAATATGGCAGCGAGCATGAAACCACACTCGTGAACATACGTGCTTTCCTTTCATTTGAGATCAGCCCTTGAATTGGAACGATGATGTACACGAAAAGGCAAATTACAAGGCGATAAGGAAATCTGCTTACCTGGATATCTTCTTCAAGCCAGGTGTGTTCATGTCTCTCGTAGTTAAGAGATCCCCATCCAAGAAACCTACGTGAAACGGCAAAATGAGAAACATGGCAACTAATGATAATGTATTGCATGGGGGCTTGGCTATATTCAGACTAAACCTGCAAAATGAGATAAGATAAATGCTAGGGATAACTTTACAGGTAGTAGCCCATATTTGAACAATTGTTTTGAAGAGATATAAGCCAATTTCAGTTTTAAATGAATATGAAAACTGTCATGCTACCAAATCTACAACCATATTCCAAGGAATAAGTCAAATACGAATAGTTTTACTCTTAACTTAAAGTGTCGGAAGATGCCTTCACAAAACAAAGAAAATAACATTTTCGCAATGGGCCGACGCCTTTTGCCCTAATTGCAACTCTTCAGGTCCACAACTTACCCGCACGAGCAAAGAGAGCGCGCATTTTTTTTTTTTCAATTTCGATGGTGAAAATGTACATGAATTTTAGCACTGCCGAAATAGGAAAAATAAAAAGAGACCGAGGGGACGGCGAAACTTTATTTATTTATTTATTTATTTATTTATTTATTATTATCATTTATAAACTGCGCTTTTCCCAAGATGGCCCAAAGCGCTTACAAGAAAAATTACACAAAAATTTAAATGAAAACATACAATTCTAAAAATCTGGGTTAGAAAATAGAATTTTTTAAAGTCCTTTTTTCAATGAAGGGACAGATGATGGTCGCCTGAGTATCAAATCTAACCTATTCCAATATTTCGAAGCAGTTATAGTGAAAGTCCTATCTCCAGCCAGTTTCCGGGTGATGTTATATGTAAGACGGAGTGGGTCACTGGAGGATCGTACAATCCTGCGAGGGGTGTATAGGGTCAAACAATCACGTAGATTTGCTCCAACACAGTGACAAAGAATAGAATCTATCGGCCCTCCTCAGAATGTGGCGTCTTTGATAGACAGGGTTTGTTTAATATTTTAATATCAGGAAACAAAGTTTTTTTTTTCTTTTTTAAATGCAACTCAGAAACGCTGCACCCAGTTGAATCTTCTTAGTTAATGATTCCATTATGAAAATATCTTTATAACAAATAAACTTCCAAGGGGCAAGATCAAAACAAACATTCTCTTATCCCTTTACAGAGGAAGACCTTTAAAAAAATGCCCCCTCTTTTGCAGAGAGAAGCACTCGAAGCACCCCGTCACATTGCGCTTTCTAAATTCTATAAGAATCTTTAATATACGAGAGAGCGTACACAGTAAAAAAAAAATAAATAAACAAGTTGTTAAAAAAAATAAACAACCACTGTTTACCGGGTGAACTGATCAGCCAGTTGTTTAAAATGTTAAACATCTCCAGGTGTTTAAAGTTTGAACATTTAGTTGTTTAAAAATTTGAACAACTTGTTTAGAAATCACAATTAAACATCTCAGATTATATAAGGTTTAAACATTGAGTTGTTCAAAATTTCAAACAGCTTGTTTAAAACAGCAATTAAACAACTGGTGCTGTTTATAAATGGTTGTTCAAAATAACTGGGTTGTGCAATGAAAGTTGTTTAAAAGGAGCTGCTGGTTGTCAACAAAAAGAATATGGTGTGGGATCATTAAGGTGCAAAATCATAATTCTGTCTAATTAGGTACATAACAGAGTGGCAACTATGTAACATGTAACTGTCAAATTTAAAATTTATTATCAATACATTCACACACATTGTTTACGTTGCAAGGACTATATGCAATTCAAATGCAAGGTATTTTGACTGAATTGACATACAAACAATTTGCTGCTCAAGTTTAAATTGAAACATGCTTGAATTTATCACTCTTTTTGCTACGTCATATCTAACTGCAATTGATTTGTGGAGAGTTGAAGGGCCCTAATCACTGTCTCTGCACAAATTATTCTGCTACAGTATGGTCCTACTATTGCATTTGGGTGACACCAGTATCCACGTCTATACACTCCTGGTCTGGTCAATTTTATCATAGGCTTGGCCTTTTCTGATTTCTTGGATTTGATTTTAATCAATTTTTATTCAAAACAAGGAGTTTGCAATTACACTTATGAATTAGGATAATGACCGATATGATTATGTTGACGTGCTAATGACCAAAATCAATGCACTTGCCCTTTAATTGTTTCACATCACAATGCACTTCCCCCTTCTGGGTCGTGCAATGTTCTGGTGAAAAAAATTAAATGGCCGTGCATTGATATTTATCACTTGCACTCTCTAAATCATATCCTGTCATTAACCTCTATACAAAAGTGCAAATTGTATTTCATAATCAAGGCAAAGCATTACACATTTTTTTTTGTCAAGTGAATCTCAACCTATCTTAACCTCCCTTGCTTGGCTATATTAAAGATGAGATATAGGATAATAACACGATAGTTATATAGCTTTCCACCTTGTTCCCAATAGAGAAAATACGAAAAAAAAAAAAAAACAAACATATTTTAACAATAAAAGGATTGTAATTTGTCAAAGACAAAAACTGAGAATCATCTCCATTTGAATATTTATTATGGTTTGTACATTTGTGTATTTTGTGCCACACTATATTTATCAGAATTGATCATTGTTTCGATTTGTCATATTCCCTGTTTGTCTAATGAAAAATATAGACTTAGTATAGATAGCTAGTTGGAAGATCCATGGTCAGCAAAAACGAAAGTAAATAAATATTAAGTTGAAGCCTGTCTTCTCTAGGGCCTACATGTATGTTCATATCTCTTCAGTCCTGACAGATTAAGATGTAAAACAATTTTTTTTCTTTACCATGAAATATTTTGCAACATTATTAACACTATTTACAATCAGCAGAGAAATAACAAGGGATAATGGTTTTTCTACACCATGAAATATTTTGCAACATTAATGACACTATTTACAATCAGCAGAGAAATAACAAGGGATAATGGTTTTTCTACACCATGAAATATTTTGCAACATTAATGACACTATTTACAATTAGCAGAGAAATAACAAGGGATAACTCAAATTACCAATACCTTTTGTGATTTTTTTTTTTCACTGTAAAAACGAGCAGGCACCTGGTTCGGGCTCAGACCACAAATGTCCAAGCCAAGCTTGTTCATACAGTAGAATTTTTGGATGCCTGGCGTTAAAAAAAAACACATTTTAAACACAGTTTGTGAACACCTTTTCATGTTCCCCTACTGAAAGTTAAGATCAGTAACATCATCTTGAACACCACATTGACACATGGATGTTCACAAAGTGTTTAGGTTTTGAACATTTATGTGACTAGAACATCCTGGCACATTGTAGATGGCACGCTGCAAGAAATCCCACGCAGCGATGCATGTTGCTTGATATTCCACATCAAGTACATAAATCAGCTTGAAACAGTAATCTACAGCTTTGGTGAGGGTGCTGAATTCAACTGCTCGTCGCTCCACCATAACAAAGATTTGAAGTGGCTTAATTCTTGAACCCACGGCAGAATAAACTGTCTGATAACATGTAGTTACAGCATTGTTGATCTTACGGGTGTAACTGCCAAATATTAACATACATTTTTGACTTCCTTCAAAGGCCGTAAATCAAAAGGTTGACGCACTGACATTTTCAGTTAATTACCTCTTTTCATATCAAACATGTTAAGGCATTTGAACAAAAAACATTCTGTGTCAGTTCAACCAATGGGGGCAAAGCAAAGTTTTACAAAATGTTTCACATACACATATACATGTACATGTTACACCCATTAGACCTCAATTGAGAAAAATTCATAAAATTGGAATTATCCAAATGTCAAACTCTTGTAATAAAACATTTTCAAAGCAATCATTGATCATCAGGTAAATTTCTGAATCTCAAGCTTCCTTCAGATCCCTGAAAATGAATGCACGCAATTCACGTACTGAGGCAGAGCCAAGATTAGCTCCTGGCACATTGTAGATGGCACGCTGCAAGAAATCCCACACAGCGATGCATGTTGCTTGATATTCCACATCAAGTACATAAATCAGCTTGAAACAGTAATCTACAGCTTTGGTGAGGGTGCTGAATTCAACTGCTCGTCGCTCCACCATAACAAAGATTTGAAGTGGCTTAATTCTTGAACCCAGAATAAAAATGGCTAGCATAGAACTCCACGTCTGTTCCTTGCTGTACAAAATAAGAAACAAAATATTGGAAAAGATGTATCAGGTTAGGTAATTCATATTACAAATATTTCACTTCTGTTACAGTAAGACAACTGCAGCTAATTTTCTAATTTGAGATAGCTAAGTCTAATTTTTCAAGAGCTTAATTTATCAGGTTTCTGCTTTAAAAAATAATATTCATACACTCTAAGATAATGGAAGATCGCAGGATCACAAAATACCTTGAAGGCAGGGATGTAGCCGTGCTGGTCGGTGACAGTCGGCAATAACCAGCACTCAGAGTGACTGACCAGCACTCAAAAGGATTTTAGGTCCTGCCGGAAGCAGCATCAATAAAATTGCAGTCGGTCACTTTGTTCCTGAAAACAGCTGTTACAATCCATAATTGGCACTTGCTGAAGCATTTTGTTTGAAATTTTATATGGCACTGAATTTGGGCTAGCTATCAACCTTCCTCTAAAGAAATTGACTTTGAACAACTTTCAATTTGTTCATCATAAATATATTAGGTTATTCCCTTGAGAATTAATCATTATGTGTGCTTGTTCCAGCGGACTGATCCGCCTCAGAAAAGTTTATCTAGTTCTCAACTCTGCAAGAAACTGATATTGGAAACAAATAAGGCAGATCTGTTGATCTCATTTAAATATTTGTAAATACGCAATATTGATAATACAAGTGCCATCTTAATGCAAAAGCAACTTACGGGTTTTGCATCGATGAATGACTTCAAACTCCTCATGGCAGAACACTTCCCTCTCTTGCCTTGCACCTTGCTGGCAAGTACAAGGGGCAAGATGCTGAATGCAAGGTTCTCCTTTTCACCTGTTCAAAAATAAACAAAATATGGTATATGGAGATCGATGCTTAGAATAGTGAAATATAGTCTGAATAAATATTACAGGCCTCTTGGCCCAGATCCGAAGATTTATTTTTGGCAGCTAGAGTGAATGGCAAATGACAAAATGCTGCCACAAATTAGTGAAAGGATATTGAACCTGATCTTTGATTATTAATGTTTAATTACTCTTGTTAAGATTCCAATGTATTTGCATAAATTGAAAGATTAGAACTAAAAAATGTAGGTAAAACAGAACTCATTATTTCAAACATTCTGCATGTGAATTGGCATTAGGGTGAAACTGAGTTTTCTTTTGAATTTGAAGTTTGATTAGAAAATTACTTTTCAGCTTTATCCCAAGTTTCAAATCAAAATACATGTCAATATTCTGAAATACAAGAAAAAAAAGACGATAAAAAAAGAAAAACAAAAGAAAGTTAAACACAAGCATGCTTCTAAAAAATGTTTAAAATGCAGATATGCCTTTGTTGCATTCACATGACATTTTGAACTTTATTCTTACTATTTATAAGATCAACATAGGTGTCTGTATAATGCATTGAATTAAAATTGACAAATATATTCACAGATCTGAATCACCTGATAAAGATTAATTTACGTACCCTGAGTCAGATTTTGTTCATCCTCTTCTTTGACCAGCAAACTTTCCTTGTATTTTGGGTGTACTCTATCAGCATATTCGATGATTGCATCTGCATATTTTGGCTATGTGGAAAATAATGCATCATGTGATGCTTCTACAGCAATCTGAAAATCCTGTTCCAACAACTTTTGCGAAAAAAAAACAAAAAAAAAAAAAAAACAGTTGATCAAAGCCAATTGCGTACTACTGAAAAAATAATCGTATACAGATTAATTTAGTGCCCAAACTGCAAAGGTGTGTTGATTTCAGGATTTTCAGGGTGCCCACTGATACAAATTTTATTCAATGATCTGATTTAATTAATGTAGACTATACATAAATTTTATTCAGTCGGTGTAGTTCGTAACAAAAAAAATCATAGAATGTGGCATGTCCTAGCCCTTAAAACTTAATTTAGACCTCCTTACCATTCCTGGATCCAAAAGTCTTGGGTATTTATCCAAAATCATCAAAGTTGTTGGTCTTGGTTCTCCCTCCCTGATCCACTGGAATCTTCTATGTGCAGTTCGCTTCATCTTTGCTGCTGCTGTCCCTTCTGGTTGGGAGTTGTGTCTTAGCCACGCAACCTCATCTTTACCCTCTTGTTCTAGAAAAATAATAAGGAAAACACTTTAAAAACGTGCTACAATGGACACACTGCAAGCTTCAAACATAAGGAGAAAAGAAGTGTAACAACTCTCAGTGAGAACATCTAGAACCTAAAAGGAACAAGACAAATGCGACTGCGTCTCCTATATGCCTCCGCCTTAAATGCAGTGTAGATGGAGGGAATTACAGGTAAAAAACCTGTAATTTCAAAAATTGACATCTATGACCTTTGCCCATTGACCTACTTAATGAAAATCTAATCAGTCTTCCCATGATGGAATACATATTATCATCATCATCATCATCTGATATACGGGAGTGAGGTAGTCCTGTAGTCTCCCGGTCGTTGCGATCCTCATATCGCTTGTGGTTCTTTAGGTATCTTGATAACAAGGCTAAAATCTGAAATTTCAGGAATTGACCTTCGACATATTTACCCCAAATCTGGTCGGATCATCTTCCCATGGTCATACATAATATTTTGAGCCTCATATCTCCAGTGGTTCTTGAGATAACATGTTAGCAAGGTCAATACCTGGAATTTTATAAGTTGACCTCTGTGACCTTTGACCTTTGTCCAAATTACTCCAAAATCTAATCAGATCATCTCCTTATGGTGGTACATACATTAATCAAGCTTGGAGTTCATACCTCAAGTGGTTCTTGAGATATCGCGTTAGGCGAGAGCCGTACCTGGATTTTCATAAGTTGACCTCTGTGACCTTTGACCTTTGACCAAATTACTCCAAAATCTAATCAGATCATCTCCTTATGGTGGTACATCATTCATCAAGTTTGGAGTTCATACCTCAAGTGGTTCTTGAGATATCGCGTTAACGAGATCCGTACCTGGATTTTCATAAGTTGACCTCTGTGACCTTTGACCTTTGACCAAATTACTGCAAAATCTAATCAGATCATCTCTTTATGGTGGTACATACATAAATCAAGTTTGAAGTTCATACCTCAAGTGGTTCTTGAGATATCGCGTTAACGAACAAACTCTCACAAACTCTCTTTTTAATCAGAGAAAAATAATCCAAAGAATTCAAAATTTCAATTTAGTTCAGGGCCAAGCCCAATGAAAAACTGTAGAATCTAGACCTAGTAGATCTAGAAACTACTGTAACTGCCAAAAATCAGGCATTTATCCACTGGATCAAGAGAAATTAACACTTACATCAACTCTAGCCTTGGCCTTAACCGCTTAGACATGTTGTTACTATCTCCAAGACTTGGGGACTTAGTTAAACCTAGTCCTAGATCTAGAGCCTGGGCCCTGGACCTGGCTGAGTGAGGATGAGCCAGGTCTAGCGGCTAGCCTAATCAAATTAGCCTAATGTCTGAAGAACCGAGGTAAGTGCCCGGGGGGGGGGGGGGCACTCTATGTACAACACTGTAACCATGCGCGTGCACAAAAACGCGGAATAAGGGGTGTTTTTTCAGGCAGAGCACGGATCCGCGCGGATCCGCGATAAGGGTATCAAAATCGCCGATTTGAGAGAAAAAGGGGGTCTTTTCAGCGCTAAATCCGCGCTAAGGGTCATTTTTTAAGGGTATGCGTGGAGAGAAAATCCTAGTTAAGGGTATACGTGGAGAGAAAAATCCTAGTTAAGGGTATGCTGGAGAGAAAAATCCTAGTTAAGGGTATGCTTGAGAGAAAAATCCTAGTTAAGGGTATGCTGGAGAGAAAAATCCTAGTTAAGGGTATGCTGGAGAGAAAAATCCTAGTTAAGGGTATGCTGGGGAGAAAAAAAAACCCTAGTTAAGGGTATGCTGGAGAGAAAAATCCTAGTTAAGGGTATGCTGGAGAGAAAATCCTAGTTAAGGGTATGCTGGAGAGAAAAATCCTAGTTAAGGGTATGCTGGAGAGAAAAATCCTAGTTAAGGGTATGCTGGAGAGAAAAATCCTAGTTAAGGGTATACGTGGAGAGAAAAATCCTTGTTAAGGGTATGCTGGAGAGAAAAATCCTAGTTAAGGGTATGCTGGAGAGAAAAAAATCCTAGTTAAGGGTATGCTGGAGAGAAAAAAATCCTAGTTAAGGGTAGCTTTTTTTGAGCTCCGCGAATCCTAGTTAAGGGTACTTTTTGAAAGGGTGTGCACGAGCATGGTTACAGTGTTGTACATAGAGTGGCCCCCCCCCCCCCCCCCCGGGGGTAAGTGGAAACTACATTTTCGTTTGTTTATTCTAAATTCGGGTATCCTACCGTTTTATAGCGCTTAGCAGTACTATTAGACTCGCGATTCTTTTTTTTTTTTTTTTTTTTCAATGTGCGCCCAAGTTAAGTAAGACTAGAGGCTGATGATCTCCCCGGGCCAAGTAAACAGACGGTCTATAGATCTACCCTACATCTAACTTAAGTTACATCTAGACTACGTCGTGCATCGCCATCGATGATGCGACTTTTACATGTAAGTCTACGTATTCTGTTATTAAAATACAAATACAAATATTTTATTTTACATTGTGGACGTGCTATAAGTTGGCAACTGCAAGTTGATTTCTAGAAAAATGATGAAACTTACCTGCAAACGTTTCAATCAAACCCTCGAACCCCCATTCAGTCAAAAGCTCTGGGACGTCCGCCATGGTGGGAATGTAGCAGGCGTATTTGACTGGCACGTGACACATGACGTCATTTATAAACAACGTTGTTTACTATTTCGCGCCAATCCGTGTCATACACTTTGTACGCATTCTTTACATTTTAAACAGTGCATGTTTAAGAAAAATAATTTCATTTTGAGCAACGTTTTTCACATTTTGTGCAACTGTTGTTTAAAGTATTCAACAACGGCGATTGAACAGCGATCTTATAGCGATCGAGCACAACAAAATTAATATGGAGGCAATGTACAATAAACAAATGAAAACTCCAAAGAGACATCCTTTTAGATCAAAATGAATGTTTTCTCATTTCGTGAGCGGAAGGGGCAAGCATGAAAATTCGGATTAATTTCGTACTGAAAACCTTTGTTTGTTTTGCATTGTTCATATTGATGATAATCCAAAATTGTGGATGGAATATCAAGAAAATTTGATTTGATTTGATTTGTATTTCTCAACATTACATATCTGTTTGTATTATCTATATCAAGTTTATATGGGTTAACTTTGAGAGAGAGAGAGAGAGAGAGTGTGAGGGAAAGGGGTAAATCGGATGATTCCCCCCCCCCCCTTTGATAAGGAGAAAATATGTTTCTTTCTCTTGCTGCTGCTGGAAGATATAATAGACAACAACAACGGTGTGAGAATCATCATGCTCTTTTCACGACTAGAAAACTGATTACAACACCACAAATCGGATTGCCATGGGGGGGGGGGGTGTATGAATGAAGCAAGCATCGGCCCCCCTTTTTTTTCATTAGTAATAGACAACATTTCTAAATACTGAGAAAAGGTGCATCTTATTACTATACAGGGAGCGTTACGATAATATAGACACCGAGCAAGAAAATTTTGATTTTTTAATGCTGAGGGTTTGATTTAAAGAGCAGTAATAAGCTTATTATACAGGGTTGTATTGCAATCCGATGATCAGAAAATTCTCTTTTTTTCCCCTTGCCACCCCCTTCTTGAATGATAGGGGCGGGAACTGTCCCACTCCCCCCCCCCCCCCCCCCCCTTACGGCGCCTATGTATTCTAATATTCATAATTCTTATGTTGGATTATTTTCACAGTCATATTAGATATTGCAACCACAAATATGGCAAAGACAATGCTATGCAATTATTTGGGGATATAAATTGCTTTCATAGGTTCCATGACATATCCCTACCAATAAACACATATCTAAGGAAAGGTCATCATTTTTAGATGACCTTTTACCCTTCCATGTCACGTGAACTTCTCATTCCTGTTCCAATCTTCTCATATTAAAGTAGTGCAAGCCTCAAAAAGTCATGAAATGATAATTTGATATCTCCTGCGGTTCCAGAGTAATCGCAAATTTACCGGGGGGGGGGGGGAATCATAATTACACAATCATAATAAATACATAATTTTGCTGAATATAAGTTATACGAAGGGGTATTTCAAGAAGCTGTTCGTAAAATCAAGGATGACTTTCCGAACGCTGGAAATATGAAGTGCAAATATTTATTGGCTTTTTAACAAATTGT
>CM057168.1:21389853-21410940 GCA_029962745.1 Echinometra lucunter | reverse complement strand
GGGGGGGGGATACATGTCCCCCTGTCTCTCCCGGGATCTCCGCCTATGCGATCACCTCACTCGCCAAATTTGTTTGCTTCCAGTAACCATCCTGTATCTCATGAGCGAGCGTACCGACAGAGGAAAAATAAACACTTCTTTCTTCAAAATCGAAATCATGAATTCAGTTACGTCTCTTTTCTCTTTTCGTATCATAATAATAATAATAATAATAATAATAATAATAATAATAATAATAATATAATGCACTTGTATTGCGCCATCTCTCTAGTAATACTATTCCGAGGCGCATGAATAGTCAAGAATGAAAAGAAGAAAAGTAAATAGAATAAGAAACTGCATATTTGTGTTGAATTACATTCCACTGTATCGTCTGCTTTCCGAAACCACCTTGTATTCAAATAGACAACGAACGAGCGCAGCGGGCGAGGATAAAAGAACGTTCTATTTCATGATTGAAGTGTTATTTCATCATTGATAACTATAAGCCTATACCGGATATCAAAGAATGATATGAAATATTCAGTAATCTGTTTTCCGAATGTAACTCAAAATGGGCAATTCCCTTTGCCGTTTAAATCATTCTGTCTCTGCGAGCGCCCAAGCGAAACGAGTGAACGACCAAAAACATAATTTTTTTTATCTAAAAATTAAAAAAACATAAATTCGTCACAAAATATGATATTCGGGCATTTTACTGCTGAGAAAAGAGTGCTTATTGCCCGATTTTTTTTTTCTCTAAGTTTTAAGTCCAAGCGTAGTGAGCAAGCCATGGGGGGGGGGGGGGGGGGGGGGTGACTAATGCCGAATATCCTCGACCAAGGAGCAAAGTGACCGAGCGGGGAAAGAGAGGGTGGGGGTGTAGGGCCTGTTTTTTGCCTCCCATATCTCTGCATTATTAGTCTAATCTATCGTTCCTCCAATTAACCGCACAAAAATTGTTCTCAAACAATATCGCAGAGGTACATGCTCATGACTTGAATAAGAACTTTTGATTGGGGGACTTGAACCTTTACCAAGAGTATAAACCATCCCGTGTTTTATTTTGCGAGCCAGCGAAGCGAGCGAGCCGAAATTGTCACTTTCTACAGCTATCAAAAGAAATACACCTGTATTATTTGTCTTCAAAGTACATTCAAGCAGCGAGCGAGCGAAAAAGGGGCTCGTTTTTTTCAATACTGAGGGCAGCTAGGTTCCAGTGCACTGTTACTCCAATTTTATAATTTTTAATAACGTGTATTTTATCAGCATCCTCCTTTCTCATATTTGTAAGATAAATGTAGGAATAGCTACCGGTCACAGGCCATTATCTCATGAAAATTCTCCTGTTATGGGTCTTCTTCCCGTTCGACTCCGTGCAGTTATATTATAATAGTACATGAATAACACTGGATAGAAAGACAAGATGCAAACCAGTTTCATTTAATCATAAACCCTGATAAAACTATTAACTGGCATTGGTAAAGATAAAAGAAATTAAGTGCGAGTAGAACAATGATAGCATAATATTATATTAATATTATATTAATGGGGGTGATTGTAGAGACCACCCCCCTGACCGAAATGGGGGGGGGGATATATGCCCCCCCCCCCCCCCCCCGCGGGATCAACACCAATGGAGCGAGCCAAAAAATAAAAAATAAAAAAAGAGTTTACAGACTGAGAACAAGTTCTAATAAATTTTACTTCATGTTTATGATTTTAGTAACTAACGGGCAACTTCTATTCTCAGTAAGTGTTTGATGGGCGTATACATGTATGCATCGGTCATAGGCCATTATCTCCCGAAACCTTTTATTCTTCGCTAAACCTGCTGCCTGATTGCTTGCAATAATATTACTACCATAATTATGATTCTATTCACGAATAAAATTCAGATGGAGACGTAAGATGCAAAACAATTTCGTTTTATTAAAATATATATTAATAATATAAGTGGCATATACGATTAGCCCATTTTTATTCTTTCATTTCCTTTCTTTCTCTTTCTTTCTCTTTCTTTCTCTTTCTTTCTTTCTTCCTTTCTTTCTTTCTTTCTTTTTTTCTTTTTTTCTTTCTTTCTTTTTTTTTCTTTCCTTCCCCTTTTTCCTTTTTTTTTCCTGCAAAATATTGGGGGCCCGCCCCACCCAAGCCCCCTGGTTCCGCCTGCCATGTTCTGTTTATTTTCCCTCTCCCACTCCCTGTCCTCCTCTACCCTTCATAGCCGGAAGCCTGCAGTTATCATTTGCCCTCCGAGGCCTTCATCTTTATTATGTTTATTGTGAACCAAACTGAAGAGTAACTTGTTGTTACTTTTGTGTGTATGTTTTTTCTTTGTGTTTGTTAGTCTGATTTATGTTTACTTTACTTATTGCGTTCTTTTCTGTTCATTTTTCACTCCACATTTTCTCTCTTCTTCCCGTTAATGCTTCTGTTACCATTTTTCACGCAACACTCTATTTGTTTGATCGACTGTTATTTATTTTCATTTCCATATTAACAAAGTGTGCAATGTTAAGCAAAATACAAAATTCAGAAATGAACTTTTCCTCAATTCTCCATCCTTTTCCTTTTCTATTTTTTGCTCATATCTCTTCAATCATTGTGAATAATTGCAGTGCATAATAAGTCTGTTATGAAAAATCATTGCATTTGTGTGTGCATGGTATAGACTATTCCTTCATGCATTACGAACTAATTCATTACTTCACGTGATCTAGGAACCCATCCTTTCCCTATCTCCTCTTCTTTAGTAGACTTTCTTTTAATTTACCTACATGTTGTAACTGTAACTCTATATACCCTCATTTATATTCATATCTTTCCATCTTTCCATACTTGTTCATGTTTTCCATCCCACGTTTTTCTGTCAAATGTATTTCAATGGTATTATAGTCATGTGATATTGGGCTCTGAGACGCTCGTTGACTTCCCTTCTGCGCGAGTGATAAATATTGTCGGCACCCGAGCAAAACTGCGTATCAAAAAAAAAAAAAAAAAAAAAATGGTAATCCAAATTTAGAGGACTTTCCTTCCAACGTTATTTCCTTCTCTATTTTTTGCATATGGTTTATCTTAATATGACAACTCTTCTCTTCCTCTTTCCACTGATGCCTCACTTGCATCACTGCCGTTAATGAAGACGACAGGTACAAATTCCAAGTAAAATGATTTTTCATAACAATAATTATGCTCTTCTTGTTATAGTCTGCCTTGTCGGAGCAGACTTCTCCCTGAACACTCCATGCACTGTCTACCAGGCTACCTAGGGTTTTGGATAAGGCTAGTACCATACTTAAGTATCTTCCCGTTAATAAATAAAACCCCAAAAAGACTACTGGAGACTTTTCTGAAGATATTCTCTGAAATCCTCTTAGATTTTCTGCAAGCTCCCTTCTTTGAGGTGAAAAAGCAACCTTCAAAACTGAAAATGTTATTTTTCCTGTCAATTGGACCGTTTTCTTATCGAAATTCATGGTAACCAAGGATCATCAGACCTACTATCATGAGCACAATGAAGATAAAAACATGTGAGTTAAAACTGCAAAAATGCTACTGTGGTCATAATCAGTAAGAAAGCAAGTGATTACATGTGTGGCTCCTCTGCAAGAGGGGAGCTCAGTCTTACGTCCATTTTTTCAAAGCTTGCAAAAAATGGAATTCGTACCTGTTCTCTTCAACAACAAGGAACTTGGTCATACGTAAAATGATGCAAGAAAGGTATCAGTGGAAAGAGGAAGAGTTCTTCTGTTAATCTAAACCACCTATGAATTATCAAAGTCAATAGCCTTGAAATAAGAATCCTGTAAATTTGGATTACCTTTATTTTGATACACACTGTATAGTACCCTCGACGAGGGCACCCAAATCCGGACCGACCATGAAAGGGAATGTGCGCATGTTTCTCCGATTGGCTTACTAGGATTTCCATATCATCATCATCATCATCATCATCATCATTATCATCAGCATCGTCATCATCATCATCATGTTGCTGTGAAGTAGGATGTCATAATATTTTGAAGTAGTTTTGAAAATGACTTCTTTGAAATTATGCATTCGTATATCCGCTGGGGTTTCAAGTTCTTTGACAAATGAACTCAAGGTCATATTTGGTAAACTACGTCATTATAATGTTCGAACATTTCAGTAGTTATGGACTAGGCTATATCGAAATTGTCATAGAGTATTTTTCAAAAGTATTTTTTTCGATGATGAAATATGCACGATATACACGATATGGATGTAGACACTGGCATGCACACAATGTAAAACTCACGGTTAAACCAATAATGGTATAGATTCTACACTGAATACGCAAATCTGAGTTGAACAATATTCAGTATCCAGTATCCATGTAGTGTTGCATTCGTAAAATCATAGAGAGTTTACACAACAATAACGCAATGGAACAGCAACAACAAAACCAACAACATGAACAAAGATTGATCTAAATGTGACCAGCTTAAACCTGACCGTTTCAGTAGCAAAAAAACAAAAAACAAAAATAAAAACAACTAATTGTCCAACAGGATGTACGCCTACAGGCATGATAGGTGTGCAATATAGATAATGCTGTATTTTAATAACCCTGCCCATAATACATGTATAAACCTATTTCTACTTGCGGTACATTCCGTTTTTCATCCCGGTTCAACAAGTTGCAGAATTATCTTCCTTTCTGTCATGTCAAACAAAACTAAATTAAAACAGGGCAACAAAGAAAGATAGAAAACAACCAACACCACCAAAACAAAGACAAGAGTGAAAATACAGAATGCTTGCAAGCCCGGGAGGAAGAAGGAATTGCTGCGGGATAAGTGCCGTGGATGGTAACTGCTTAATTACGAATCACGGCATTGCACCGCGTTTGCACCCCACTCTACGGGTTAAGGGAATCCCCATGTCTTTCTATAAAAAGCTTCACCGCCCCTGTTTTAATCAATTTCGACTATTCATTCAAGAAAATAGAAAAGCATAATCGTATGATTTGCACTGTACCAATCACGTGCTTGAAAATTTATTTTGCGAGTTAGGCCGTATGTCAGATTTAATAGTGAAAAAACGAATTTCTCTGGAGTTAAAACGGAAAGATAGAGCACTTTAGCAACATTAGGCGTAAAATACGACGTGTAACATATTAGAATATGCCAGTGCTAGTCATTTTTATCTCTTCTGTTGAAATCAGTTTTTGGCTTAACTTTGATAATTATAATTAAGAAAGAGAACGAAAAAGAAACGTATATTATAATCAGCTATACAGTGGTCTCGTGCTAGAACCTAGACATTAAACTATAATGTCATAATCAGCATTGGGGGAAAAGTAAACGGGAAAGGGAACGGGAACGTATAGCGCAAGCATGTTAGAAGCGCAAAAAAAAAAAAAAAAAAAAAAACTGTCAGGAAAAAATCTATACGATCAGGCACTTGTTTAATTAAATCATGGATCATTTTTCGAAATACAGACGCATAAAGAGAGAAATAAGGAGAACAAATAAACATATAACACACACAAAAAAACATAAGAAAGGATTAGGGCTCTGTTTTGCCGATGGGTATTGTTCGATTCATCTATCATTCTAATGCTCTTGAGTAATAAATTGATTTAGGAAAATAAACAACAACGAATAAAAACAAACCCAAACAAAAGTGGATAAAAATAACAACAAAATTACTAGCACCTCGCTGCGCATATCAGGTGGATTGCCTCGTGGACATCCGATATTGCATTTCAGGGAAATGCATTTGTGTAAATTTCCATCATGTTTAGAGCAGATCATAAGTTTAAAACGAAATGTGTAACAAGCATGACATGTCTGCTGTAGTCATAATGACGTTGCCCTGGGGCCACCAGCTACTATTTGTTTGTAAATAATTCTATCTACTTAGATGAGTAATGAACATGTCGAAAATGTATTGTACCATATATGTGAATCATGTTGCAAGAATTTCTCTCTCTCTCTCTCTCTCTCGCTCTGTCTCTCTCTCTCTCACTCTCTCTCTCTCTCTTTCTCTCTGCCTCTCTGCCTCTTTGCTCTGACACATGTGTCTTGAATGTAGGCTTCTGTCGTATAAGACTAAAGAGGGCGGCAGACTGGAATCTCATCTCGGGAGCCTTCGCTCGTTAGGCGGCGGACTCGCAGTGAACGTTTGGCATGTAAGTTCCTTCTGGTCTACACCGTACACTTTTACTTTGAAAATGCATGGATAATGAACATGATGACACTAACATCTTTCGGAACACCTTCATGCTTTCTAGTCTGTTGTTCCTCATTCTTTTTCTTCTTTTTTTTCTAGACCCATTTTCTTTTTAGTGTTTCCATAATGGAAAAATTGACGTATTTTCTGTTATACAGTTTCTTAATAAATCTACTTACTGCTTAATAGGCCTAATCGAATTATCTGGGCCCAGAACATCAATCTTTTGGTATTTTTGTCATGAATGGTGATTTCCATAGAAACCTAGGATTAGATTTTTTTGAGCAAAAAAAAAAAAAAACAACAACAACAACAACAACAAAGGAAAAACCGTAACAAACATACTAGCACTAATGGAGTTACAATTAATAATGTTTTGGAGCCCTGGGGTTCAGTCTGTGCACTTTCTTATACATTCGACTTAATTTTCTCTGCCTCATTTAAACAAAAAAAAAAAAAAAAAAAAAACACGAAACTCTAATTTCTGGTTCCCCGAAACAAGGGTAGTCTTTCTGAAAAAAAATCGATTATTAATATCTTTGCCCACTTGCAATTATATAAAAGTCAGAACGAAAGTCATCCATGCTGTCAAATTGAAAAATTTCAAAAATTATCAAAAAAGAAAACTATAAAGACAACAGTGAAAAAATATGTGTCACGTTTGAGTTTGACTATTGCTTCAATCATGTCAAGGGTAGCGCCTATACCTCCTTTTGAAACATGTTGTCTTGCACTTCTTCAACTTTCACTTTGTTTTATTTTCTTAATTTTTCGTCTTAAATACTTTAATTTTGTTTCCAAGTACGCGTATGATAAAGTTTCATTTCCAGCAAGGTTGAAAAAACAAATCATTCTTGGTAGGAGGACGTTTGGTACTTCCCTTTTTGTCTCATTCTCTTTTCCCCTTTCTCTCTCTCTCTCTCTTCAGCCGGTTTTTCCTCTTTCTCCAGGCTCCCTTTGTTCTCAGGTTTTCTTCTTTCTTTGTTTCTTTCTTTCATTCATGCAAGCTTACTCTTTTTTTTAGTTTTCTTCTTCTTTTAGCTATTTTATTTGTTATGTGTGTGTAAAAGTTATCATCCATTCAATTAAATTCAGTAGGTAGCTTGTTGTTTGAAAGGAAAGGGCATGCTACAGATAAGAGAAAAATGCAAGAAATAAGTAATACTTTACGGCAAATAGGCAGACAATTGTGCAGTCATGTCTTAGTTTGTTGTTTAAAGGCAGGGGCGTAGCTACGGGAGGCGAATTTAAAGATGAGGCATGAAAATAAAACCTTAAAACATTCCCCGAGGACCTTGTTATAGTTTGCACTCTCTCCACCTGATATAGACGTTGAGGTTCCAGCATAATATTCATACGAAATAAGAGCGCTTTATGTACAGTTTGGCCAAACAGTTGCAGTAGGTTACAACCTGGCGCGACCCCCCCCCCCCCCCCCCCCGATGCCATTGCACTGAACTCCTGCTACATTGTGTGGAGTTCAGTGCACCAGTGTTGTCCTAATGCCTAGATCCAAGCTACGCCACTGAGTTAAGGCGCCGATGTTTAGTGTTATCTTCATCACCAGTTCTCATTATGAATGAATGCATGGGGAAAAGAAAATAATCATCTTGGAAAACAGAAAATATCATCTTGGAAAAAAGAGCTTGCAGGAATTTGTCTTATCTATTTTGAAGAAAATATCTTCAACCAGAAAAAGAATCACGCAGTAAAATGCTTTCTAATTCGTATAGCACTGGCGTAAATCCATTTTGAGGAGTGGGGGGACGATTGACTTTTCTGCCGATTTTTTTTTTTTCTGTCGAACTCACACTTTAGTGTAAACACACGCCCTCGCCCACCTGCACAGACCCCCATTACACACTTTTTGATTTTTATATTGCGTGCGAGCGAAGCGAGTGAGTCAAAATTACAACATTTCTAGTTTTCAAATGAAAATTCTACAATATGATGAGCTAGCGAGCAAAAAAATAACCGCTTTTCTAATTTTCAATCGCATTCAAATAGAAATTCTAAAATATGATGGTTGTGTATGACAGATTATTGAAAATTTCATTAACTGATTAATTCAAATAGTAATTCTTCCCTGAGAAGTGGGGGATATTTGTACACGCCATCCCCCCTCTCAAAAAAGTGGGGGTATATATCCCCCATTCTCCTGGGATTTACGCCAATGCCGTATATGATTATAGAGCATCCTCATCCGAAGCTGATTTAATTTGAGTTATGTCAGATTTCACATTCACAATGAAATTGCAACAATGTGTACAAGTACAAACACTGCAAAAAGAAATAATACATGAATATGGCATAGAACGGTGGTAGAATGATATGTAGAGGGCTCTACTAAAAAAAATGCTTCGCTTGTGTCATGTAGACCCCCCCCCCCCCCCCCTAATAGAATGATTGTATGTTAATATAAGTTATGAAAATTAATTTTGGTTTCATTAATAAAAAAGAAAACAAAAATCAGCACTTTACGCAGGCATTAGTACACCAGGCAAGCAAACGATTATCATTTACCCAAAACTCGAACGGCCTTTTTCAAGTAAAAGTATATTTTTAATTCAAAAGGGGGAAAACTATTTAACAAAACATAATTGTACATTATATACAATTTAGCGACATTGCAAAATAGCATTTATGAGATATTTAGAGATTTCATTTCGAGTGGAATAGTTCACGTGTATACTGGTATATAATATAAAAAGAAGATGAATATGATAATATGGAATGAAAACATAGAAATAAAAGCCGAGTGACTTAGCATTTATGAGATATTTAGAGATTTCATTTCGAGTGGAATAGTACACGTGTATATACAGTATAATATAAAAAGAAGATGAATATGATAATATGGAATGAAAACATAGAAATAAAAGCCGAGTGACTTAGCAACATCAGGAGATCAGTCAAGTAATTTTCACAAGATATTTCAACATGTTTATGTTAGGGATGAGTGATAGTTTCTGCTCTAATGAGGTGCAATATCTATTGAACCATTAAAAATATACTTTTACTTGAAAAAGGCCGTTCGAGTTTTGGGTAAATGGTAATCGTTTGCTTGCCTGGTGCACTAATACCTGCGTGAAGTGCTGTTTTTGTTTTTTGGTTTTTTTTTGCAAACAGTTGTTTCAAAACGAATGGCATAACTATAAAGATTGTACATGAACTGATAAAGCTGAAATCGACAGAGGTCGTGAATTTTGAGAATACGATTTTGGAGAATCAAAATATCAGTATGCGCTCTATAAGATTATTATTCTTAACGGGTCCCCAAGGAAGATGAGGCAAGCAGATAAAATCAAATCTTCCCGATTACCTTGTTAATGTGCACTCTCTCCAGCTCTTGTTTTCATGTTCATAGCTCTAGTATTCAAACGAAAAAACAATCTATCATAATAATGATTCATTTTAAGGAGGACGAAATTCGTCTTAATTCACTTGTTGTTTTACCACACTCACTCGTATTATAGGATCATGGAGGAGACCGTTACTGGTATATCCCTCACATCCACTGAGCATCTGTGATGACTACACACTCCCTGTGATGACTGCACACTCCTTGTGATGACTACACACTCCCTGTGATGACTGCACACTCCTTGTGATGACTACACACTCCCTGTGATGACTACACACTCGTTGTTAACAAAGGCCGAATTGACACCCAGTCATATTTATGCCATTTCCATCCTATTCAAGGACAAGACTTAGTAAATAATTACACTATTAGTTTTGTTTCATTTTTTTTCCAATTTTTCATGTAGAGTAAAGCAGTGGAAACAAGTTATAAATAGATCTGATATAACAATATTCCGGATGAAATTATAACAACCTATTATTCTGGCCCAGCCATTTCTAATAATTTTTTTAAAGCCTTATATAATGAGATGATCTTGCTATATCATGGCAATTTTGATGGTCTGATCTCGTTATACCGAATTTCCACTGTCCTGTTCGAATATGGCAATGTGCGATTTGTACTCTTGCCATTATTCATATTTTCCATATTTTCAGGATCATAATATGCAACATTGTGCGAATAATAACATTAGTATTACACTATGGAATCCTGCAATAGCTGCTCAAAATCAAGCCATCGCATGAAGCCACGATGACTATCTACGTGAATAAAGCATATCTGTTTATGTTTGATATTGTATGATAAACTAATGTAATCTCATTCTGTTAACTGTATCCTTGTTTCGGCGAGAATAAAGTGAAATAGTTTGTTTTTCTCTAGATAGACATATAGGCTTGCAGTTGAGCCTGATACAATGTTGATTAACTGAGTATTTGGTTATATTTGATGCATTTATTGAGTTTTTAAGTTATCATGATTATTGTTATTATGAAAATGTTTGTACTTATTTACAGTATTCACTTTACATGTTGTATGAAGCTTACATAGGCTGTATGTCGAGATTATTTTCACTATTCTTCCAACTTCACCTTGGATTTCGGCGATAATACAGTAAAATATTTTGTATGGTATAATATTATATGCTCTTCCTTTTTGGTTGACACAGTGGTGATCCATAAGAACACATAATTGCGTTTTAAGTGTTAGTTCAATTACGATAACTTTTGCATTTACGAACAAACAATGAGTAACATAGTGATATTCCATTTCATCATTTGGGTAACAGTTGCTGTTGTACTGAAGCGAGAATAGAGCTAATCCGTTTTTATTGTATTATGTACATGTATATATATTTTTTTCTTGAATATATGAAGAATATGAATGCTGCCAACCGATATATTCATTTTTGTGAGATTGAGATTTAAATATCTAGAAAATAATCAGAAAATCATTGCCCTTTCACCATAACTTCAATAACCTTTATTTTGTTTCATTATTTTTACTGTTTTGTATGATGTATAACCTAATAAAAGTAATGCACGAAAGTGATGAAATATCCTTTCAGTCCAAGTGGATTACAAAGGTAAAGGGCCTTTTGGATATGACTGGACTTGGAAATGTTTGGTTAGAACAAGAACGTATGAATGTTAATTGGTTAAATCTGCACTTGAATTACGGTTAAGAGATGTTGATAAACAGACCTGGCATGATGGAGTTCAAGATAATAGCCAATGTGTAATATACAGGATTTTCAAGGAAAACCTTGAGTTTAAATCTTAATTACTTACTGAGTTATAATGCTCTTCTCCTTCTTCTAGTTCTTTTCTCATTTTTCTTTCCCTTTCTTTCCTATTCGTAGTATACGGTATTTACACTGTATAAGTGGTATTGATGTTCATCATTTATTTCATGGAAGCGTGTTTTATGTTTTTTTTTTTTTTGTACCAATCCAACTTTTGAGTTTTCATAAAGCACACAGAATGTAAAAATTAAAATATTGAGTTTTAATCTTACTTAATTCAGGTGAGTAATAATGAAAGAATTCACTTGAACAAGATTAGATAATAGTAGCAATCGTCTTCCATGTCGTTATTTTCTCAGAGAGAATATGTAACCTCAATTTAAATCTAATGGGAGATCAATTTCATTTTGTTTTACAATGCCCCTTTCTCTTAAATGAAAGGGATAAATACATTCGTTCTTGCTTTAAGATGTTGACTCTATTTAATGCCAAATATGTAACAACTTTGTCAAAACTTTGTACATTGCACATGCATGCAATACTATGGGCACATGCGCATACATGTATGCTGCCATGTTGTAAATAATGTTGTTTTATATTTTAATGTTTTCTCCTATTTCATTTTCTTGTTGTTATTATCTGTATTATAGTAACATTTGTGTATTTCTCATATCCCGGAAGGGGTCGATAGAAATTAACAAATAAAAGTTCATAGTTCAAAAACTATATGGTAGGGACCTTACTTTTAAATTTAAAAAACGGCATTTAAATCTGTTTTTGCATAATTATGATCGATAACAATAGCCATGTAAGGTATCAACAGATAATTGGAACCAGCCGTCCGTGTGGCAGTTCAACATAACTGGTTCGCTGCAACGCATGATAGCATTAAAAAAACAACAACAAATAAGTTACATTCCAGGTCCGAACAAATAACTTATGAATACTGAAAACTTGAAGATGTAAGTGGACTTTAGAATGGATGAATTTGATATTTCATAACAAGAATGACTGGAATCAACTCAAAGCGTAATCAATTGTTCTTAAATAAAGCATTGAAAAACAACATTTTGATCATGTCTCCTCGTGTTGTATCCTAAATGCGATATATTTAGAGGTGAACATCAAGTGAGGCGAATGGAAGGAGGGAGGAGCGGGAGACATACAGGGAGAGAGAGGGAGAGAGACGTAGGGAGAGAGATGGAGAGAGAGGGATAGAGGGACATAGGAAAAGAGATGGAGAGAGAGGGATAGAGGGACATAGGGAGAGAGATGGAGAAAGAGAAGGAGAGAGAGACATAGGGAGAGAGATGGAGAGGAGAGAGACATTTAGAGGTGAACATCAAGTGAGGCGAATGGAAGGAGGGAGGAGCGGGAGACATACAGGGAGAGAGAGGGAGAGAGACGTAGGGAGAGAGATGGAGAGAGAGGGATAGAGGGACATAGGAAAAGAGATGGAGAGAGAGGGATAGAGGGACATAGGGAGAGAGATGGAGAAAGAGAAGGAGAGAGAGACATAGGGAGAGAGATGGAGAGGAGAGAGACATAGGGAGAGAGATGGAGAGAGAGAGAGAGAGGGATAGAGGGACATAGGGAGAGAGATTGAGAGAGAGGGATAGAGGGACATAGGGAGAGAGAGGGATGGAGGGACATAGGGAGAGAGAGAGAGAAGCAGTCATCACAGAGGACAGAATGACATGGGTGAGAATAGAATCAAACAACGAAAATAATAAAAATGAAGGGATAAGGAGAGAGATCTTCTTCAAAATAATCTCCCTCCTTAACTGTATTTACAGTGTACCAACAGGGTTGAGAGTATACCCAAGAGAGAGAGAGAGAGAGAGAAAGAGAGAGAGAGAGAGAGAGAAAAAAAAAGAGAAAGGAGGAGGAAGAACGAAGCTTCCGGCTAGACTGAGTTGATTCAAATAGTGTCTAATTAAATTAATGTTTACTATATCTTGCACAGAAGTAAAGGATAATATTGTCTATGGAACCATTGATGATGATAGCAATACTTTAATAATAGAAATAATAATGATGATAATGTCAATGACAATAAAATTGAGAAAGGAATGAGTAAACATAGAACGGAATAGGCAGAGAGAATATGGACATTTGTAGAGAGATAGAGAGAGACACAAAGAGGAAGGTAGAGTTATATATCGATATGATTGTGCACAGAAGTAAAAGATGATAATTGTGTAAAGAACCGTCGATGATGATGGTAGCAATACTTTAATAATAACAATAACAATGATGATAATGTCAATGACAATAAAACTGAGAAAGGAATGGGTATACATAGAACGGAACAGGCAGAGAGAATATGGACATTTGTAGAGAGAGAGAGAGAGAGAGTGAAAGAGGAAGGTAGAGTTATATATCGAGTTGATTGTGCACTATTTAATCGAACGCTTTTGGAAAAAAAGAAATGCTGAATTAATAGTACCATTAAAATTTTTCTTTCTAGGAACATTTAGAAGTCTGTGAAGGTTATGTAAATGATTTTTAAGAGGTATTTAGAGCCGATAAAAGAAACCTTTTGGCAGGTTTGGGGGTCTTGAAGCCTTCATAGAATTTTTTTTTTCTTCTTTTGAGGTTCTGAATAGGAGACAAAATATTGTTTAAAAGTGTGGGAGACAAGGTCACACATGGATATTAACCCATACTAGGACACAGGGAGAGAAATAGAGAATGTGTCCCTATCTACCCATTCCATCTATTGCCCTCATCCTCCATCCCCCCTTCTATCTCTCACTCTCTCTCTCTCTCTCTCTCTATCTCGCTCTCTCTCTCTCTCTCTCTCTTGCTAACTCTACTCATAACAATGTCAGGGACATTCTTTTGAAAATATCATATTATACGAATTATAATATATCTTCAGCAAGGATAATAAAGCAAGGTTTGTTATAATCTTATGTGTTCTTTCTCGGGGTTCTTCTGCTAATGCGTTCAAACAAATGAAAATAATTCGATACGTCGATCAACCATTGTAAATAAATTATCGCCAGATGGCGCTCAACCCCTCATGATGCGATGACCATGGTGACGAACTGTGACGACTCTATAATAAGTACAGGCTAGGAGGGTGTGCTTTGGAAGCTTCCCTGCCTATACATGAAGGGCGACATTTGGTGTGTTTTGAGGGAAGGGGCAGTATAGGGTTAACCATTTTGTCTCGTACGTCAGTTAAAAGCAAATATTTAAAATTTATTAATGAAATGACATTTTCAATTTCCAGTTTCTTGTATGTGTCCTATAATTCCGTGTACTTTATAATTCTGTGTTTCGTCTTGTATTGTGTATCGTGTGTCGTGTATCCTTTATTTCCTTTTTATATTGTTTTCATCAATGATACCATGATATAATGTTTGGGAACCTGATTCAAAAGCTTTGCTTTAAAATGTTTCCTCGACAATCCAGCGTGCGCTGTTTATTTATATACTTAACATTAAATTCAAGTTGGCAATCAATGGATTGCCATTATTGTGTTCTTACCATTTAATTGATATTGATGTCATTATCATTTTATATAACTCCAAATTGTCGATTTTCATAATGATTTTGCAATGTGAAAGTCCTTGAAAAATGTATTTGCTGTTATTTTGTAAATAAATGAATTGAAATGAAAATAATTACACTAGTAATATCCAGGACCTCATTTACACCTGGATCGAGAAGCAAACATATTGCATGTTTTCCAAGGACGTGAGCTCTCAGCAAGGATCAAACATAGGACCTTCCATATAAAAGATCTTCTTCTTCTTCTCCTTCTCCTTCTCTTCTTCTTCTTCTTCTTCTTCTTCTTCTTCTTCTTCTTCTTCTTCTTCTTCTTCTTCTTCTTCTTCTTCTTCTTCTTCTTCTTCTTCTTCTTCTTCTTCTTCTTCATATTCCTATTTTTTCATTATCATTATTAATTATAATTATCACTGTTGTTATTGTTATTATTATCTTTATTATAGTATTAGCATTACTACTATTACTACTACTACTACTACTACTACTACTACCACTACTACTACCACTACTACCACTACTACTACTACTACTACGACTACCACTACTACTACCACTAACTACTACTACCACTACTACTACCACTACTACCACTACTACTACTACTACTACCACTACTACTACCACTACTACTACTACCACTACTACTACTACTACTACTACTACTACTACTACTACTACTACTAATACTACCACTACTACTACTACCACTACTACTAATACTACCACTTCTACTACTACCACTACTACTACTACCACTACTTCTACTACTACTACTACTACTACTACTACTACTACTACTACCACTACCACTACTACTGCTGCTGCTGCTACTGCTACTACTACTACTACTACTACCACACCACTACTACTACTACTACTACTACTACTACTACTGCTACTGCTACCACTACTACTACTACTACTACTACTACTACTACTACTACTACTACTGCTCCTGCTACTACTACTACTACTGCTACCACTACTACTGCTGCTACAACAACAACAACTACTACTACTACTACTACTGCTATTACTACTTCTACTACCAATACCAGCACTACTGCTACTCCTAATACTACAGCTACTACTGCTACTGCTACTACTACTACTACTACTACTACTACTACTACTACTGCTAATACTACAACTATTACTACTACTACTACTACTACTGCTGCTGCTGCTGCTGCTGCTACTGCTACTACTACATCTACGACTACTGCTACTACTACTGCTACTACTACTACTACTACTGCTACCACTGCTGCTACTACTGCAACTACTACTACCACTACTACTACTACTACTGCTACTACTACTGCTACTACCACTACTACTACTACTACTACTACTACTACTTCTACTACATCTACGACTAATACTACTGCTGCTACTACTACTACTGCTGCTGCTGCTGCTGCTACTACTGCTACTAATTCTACTACTACTACTACTACTGCTACTTCTGCGGCTGCTACCACTACTACTACTACTTCTGCTGCTGCTACTACTACTGCTACTTAATTTTGCGAGGGAAATTATATTACTTTACAAACGTACCCCAAAACATGCGACTGTGTGAATAGCAAAAAAAGGCCCTGGTATAAACTTTCCGAATGCCAGTTGCTGGTGACATAAACACATTGTTAAAAATCCAGTCCAAAAATACTTTTAAGAAAAAAAAAACATTATGTTATGCTGGAATGAATTCATATTCTATATCCCAATTGGAATCGCTTCCAAGGAGTTGAATTCTTGATTCTCCTTTGAGAATAGATTCTCTTCCTTTTAGCATAGAATTCGACTCCAAAAAGATGGAATCGATTCCTATAAAAAGGGGTTATCCTATTATGATACGATCACATAGACTTTTGAGGAATCACCTACCATGCCTACAGGACGTTTCTACGGAAAACGTTCACTTTCTAAAACTCACAAAATCGGCGATAACCCCAGAATTATTGTGTTTACGTGACAAATTTAGTATCAAACAACAAAGCTAAACAATTTCTTTAATTTGTTTTCTATATCAACGGAATTGACCTACATTCAAGGTTTAAAAAATACTTCGGGGACAAAAATGTGTATGCAATTTTTGAGAAAACGTCTCGTGTTTGGATCTCATTAGATACCCCAAGAAGTTCAGATTAATTCTTATTTTGTTTGTTTGATCATTGTAAATTTCCTTCATAAATGGATCAAAAGGCCCTATTACCTGATAACTGAAATGAAGATGTCATGATCAACGAATATCAGAGCATTATTTTATTTTCTCCTCCTTTTTGTTTTAACGAACAGAAGAGTTATGTCCGTTTAACCGTAACGCATTTTCTCTTCTTCTAAGCATTAGCAAGGATATTCGCTTAGTCTAATCATTGTTCAACCAGCATAGAATATGATAATCAGCTTCTGTATATAATTCATTGAACCCAAAACTTTTCAGATTTTTCCAAAATTTCAAAGTGGTATTAAAAGAGTCCTTTAACCACCCTGCTTAGGATTACAAAAAATAAATAAATAAATAAATGGTTTGCAGAGCAAACCTTGAAAGTATATATTGAGTCATTTACTGGATTCTTTAATTTCTTGTAATTTGCAAGTTGCAATTTGTCACTTTCATGCACTACCACGAAGCGCTTGTTAATGTATGCAGATTCTATTAATGAATATGCAGTTCACAGATGCCACGTTTCTTTAATCGAGAAAGGACGCTTGAGAGACGAAAGTCTCTTGTTTTGTATCAAGTTGGCTAGGAAATGCCGCCAAAGAAGTGAGCTTGATGATTAAAAGGTTATATTTCTTCTAAGTACCAAAAGATAAATATATTTTTTTCACAGACTAAGGAGAAAAGGTGCATTTGATTTAGTGTAGAGATACTTGAACTGTAATGAACATCATGTTGTGTGTAATGAACGTTCACGGTATGTGTGATGTACACAGAGTGGATGTGTAATGAACATCAATAGCTATGCACGCTTGAGGCGGGGTAGTTGTACTTCACGAAGTTGAAGACAGTGTGAAGTTGTAAAAGTTGATTAGAAATGATGTTTAAAGTAACTTTGGTAGATTATTTCAGGAAAAGCAATAGGAAAGTTTAGTGTAGGAATTATTGAGTTTTATGAAATGAAGAAAAGTTGAGATAGGAGCTCGATGTGCAAGAAACTTTTGGCAGCATATGGGCGTGGTCTCATGATTTGAGTAATGTTTGTTTACATTTATTTCTGGTATAAATCTGTCTGATAAATTGATAAGATGTGAGAAACTGATGAAAAAACACAAATAGGTTGTGTAATTGTATAAATTAGGAGTAAAACTGAGGCAATGTTTAGTTTGTTAGACTGATCATAAAACATGTAGAGAGGTGTCACTAATTCACGCAAGGTTAAATGAAGGTCACACGTTGCATTTCCTTTGTGTATTTCATTTTTAGTTTGCGATTGCTAGCTTGGCATAGATGGTTGTTTGTCTGAACATACAAATTACATGTTCAAGGACTAAAAGCAATTTTCATTGGGCTAAAACTGTTTATGTAGTTATAAATGATAGTCTTGATGATTTATTACCAGACTAGTATTTGATATAACTGAAGTAGAAGCGAGTGTTATTATTGTTTGTTTTTACCTTTGCTCTACAGTGCGTCCCCCAAAAAACTTTACACTTTTGAAATGGCCGCCAAATGAAAAATACATGATCCTGGAAGAAAAGGTTTATATGTATGGATAGCTCATGGACTCAACTTTCATATGAGACCAAAAAGGCCGAAAATAATTCATGCTTGGGTGAGCACTGCTCACTGTTGTAAAGGGTATGAAAATTAGGTTGCGCAGGAATTGCGCCTTCCAATTTGTGAGAGGTAAGTCCTTTGGAGGTTACAAAATTGAGGATGATATGATATGATAAATTTATGATCAGTTGCAGTCTGTTTATGTTTGCTAAGTGAATCTTATGGTTTATTAAATCAAAATTTTATGCATGAGTGAACAGGAATTGCATTCATTATTGTAGCATTGTACCTTTCCCTGGTAGACTCAGTGGTGTGTTCATGGGAGTCAGGATTGGGTGATGGTACATGGTGCAGGGGAGGTGAGATGTAAGGTAGGACTTTGTTGGGTAGATGGGATAAGGGTTAAGAGGACATGCATGCTCTCTCCCCCCCCCCCCCCTCTCTCTCTCTCTCTCTCTCTCTCCCTCCCTCCCTCCCTCTCTCTCTCTCTTCCCGGGTGTGCTTGTGCATATCTTGACAATTCACATCCGTTGGTCTCCTCTCCAAAATATCCCGACCACATTCCCCTATCCCGAATTCTACCTGCATTTCCAAAATTGGACTGGGACTGGTATCACCCATTAACACCTGAAGTCAATTGCATTCTATCGGTCAGTCAATCAATACCGTAAGTTAGACATTCAATATTTAGGTATCATTCAACTAATCAATGTATCAGTCAATCAATTAATCAATCAAGCATTCAATCCCCATTCAGCGGATTCAATCAATGAATTATTCAATAAATCAATCATAATTGATCAATAACTCAGTCAATCACTCAATTAAAATTTATCCAACCAACCAGTCATTTTAGCAGTTGAGTTTCGGGCAAGAAAAACGGTACAGTGTAACACAAATTGGTAAAATGAACATGTCAGTCTTTGTTTTCAGTTGATTTTCATTCATTTCAATTTTACAACTGTTTCATCCATCTTGTATGAGAGAAAAGGGGGAAATAAATGATATAGAAACTAAAAATCAAAGTTTGCTAGTTCAGTGGTCCACATGTCCACCTCCTCCTTCAATGCACAATCTTGCTCTCTTCATAAGGGATAAGGGAAGGCGGTTTGGATATTTTGGAGTGGAGACCAAAGAATGTGAATTGTCAAGATATGCACTAGCACACAGGAAGCAAGAGAAGGAGAGAGAGAGAGAGAGAGAGAGAGGGGGGGGGGCATACTGTCCTCTTGACCCTTATCCCATCTACCTAACAAAGTCTTACCCTATCTCACCTCCGGCCTGCAACATGTACCATCACCCGATCCTGATTCCCATGAACACACCACTGAGTCTACCAGGGAAAGGTACAATGCTACAATAATGAATGCAATTCCCCTTCACTCATGCATAAAATTTTGATTTAATAAACCATAAAACTCACTCAGCAAACCTTAACTGATTGCAACTGATCATGAATTCATCATATCACCCTCAATTCTGTAATCTCCAAATGACTCATCTCTCACAAATTGAAAGGTGCAATTCCTGCGCAACCTAATTTTCATACCCTTTACAAAAGTGAGCAGTGCTCACCCAAGTATGAATTATTTTCGGCCTTTTTGGTTTCATGTGAAAGTTGAGTCCATGAGCTATCCATACATATAAACCTTTTTCTTCTAGAATCTTGTATTTTTCATTTGGCGGCCATTTCAAAAGTGTAAAGTTTTTTGGGGGGACGCACTGTAGAGTAAAATAAGCATATTCATAGTAGATAGAATGGAAATTGCTTGGTATAAACTGGAAAATAAATTCAAGGAGAATTTTCTGAAACAAGTCATTTTGACTTAAAGCAATGTAATTTAGTTCTAGTCTTTTTCAGGACTCAATATGGAAATGGACTTCAGTTTAAATTGTCCATACTTTTAAGAAAGACTTATACATTTGTTTTATCATCCACTCTATAGATGAATATTCAGATTTAGATTCCTTATTGTTCAAAAGGAAGAAGAGAACGATTTTTGACATTATGATAGCTGATATTTTTATTAGTGTCAAAATATTGGACATATGTTTATGATCCTCTTTATTTTCTTTCTTCACAGATTGAATAAAATAAGGTAGAGAGCCTACCTGATTATACGATTTAAAGCGGCTTTCCTGGTTTCTGATATCTCTCAGTCTTCGACGATCCAATAAAAAAATAATAAAATGAAACAAAATAAAACAAAATAAAAATTCTCTTCAAACATTAAAGTGAGTTATATTTACGTCAAAGATTCTTTATTTAACCCAGATAGGCAAATATGTCTGATTCATTTATTGGACTTTGCATTTTTATAATTCTTGATGTTACTTTAACTGTTTTAATGTCTATAGCCGAATATTATGATCGTTTATGCTGGAATATCCCTGGAATAACAACGCTAAACTCCTTCGTAGAAATACTCTTCCGGCTATTCTTCCATATATACTGGTTTGATGATTTTAGTAGGTGACTGACAAGGCAATTCAATAAGAGTTGGCCTTGATATGTTTGTTGTTTGTTTGTTTGTTTGTCAGTCTGTTGTAGTCGTA
>CM057168.1:21376076-21389353 GCA_029962745.1 Echinometra lucunter | reverse complement strand
GGATTACAGTGGTTAAGGGACTTTTGGATATGAGTGGGCTTGGAAATGTTTGGTTATAACAAGAACATTATTATGTTAATTGGTTAAAATCTGCACTTTGAATCATGGTTAAGAGATGTTGATAAACAGACCTGGCATGATAAAGTTCAGGACAATAGCCATCATGTAATATACATGATTTTGAAGGAAAATCTTGAGTTTAAATCTTACTTAATTCAACTGAGTGATAATGATATTCTTATTCTAGTTCTTTTCTCATTATTCTTTTCCTTTACTATTTTTTTCCCTTTCTTTCCTATTCGTAGTATACGGTATTTACACTGTATAAGTTGTATTGATGTTCATCATTCATTTATTTTTTATTTCATGGAAGCGTGTTTTATGTTTTTTATGTACCAATCCAACTTTTGAATTTTAATAAAGAACACAGAATGTAACCAAAAAAAAATCTTGAGTTTTAATCTTACTTAATTCAGGTGACTGATAATGAAAGAATGCATTGGAGCAAGTTTAGATAGTAGTAGCGATCGTCTTCTATGAGTTACTGGTCGTTATGCGAACATTCCTAGGTCAGAGAGAATTGTGTAACCTTTGTAACTTATATGTAGTGGGAGATGAATTTCGTTTTCTTTTTCAATGCCCTTTTTTCTTAAGTGATAGGATTAAAGGCATTCCTTCTAACGTTAGAATTAGAGTTCGCTCCAACGCATGATGACATTTAAAAAGCAGATAAGTTCCATCCTAAAGTCCGAACAAATAACTTATGAATAATGAAAACTTAAAGGTGTCAGTGGACTTTCGAACGGATGAATTTGAAATTTCATGACAAGAATGACTGGAATCAACTCAAAGTGTAATTAATTTTTATTATGTAAACGGGTAAAGGAAAGGAAATCCACTCTTCTAGGTCTCCTGATAGGAATCACTTTATTCTGGAGTGGAAATCCAGACAAACTAGTGGAATTCTCTGTAGATTGAGAAGTAAATCAGACTGATTTTGGAGTGGATTTCATTCTACATGTATTTTCAATGAATTTAACTCAAGAACAAATTTCACTCGTCTGCACCCTGCTGAAAAGAACACAATGCCACACAATGTGTTCACAGTGTGAAACACAATGTGAAATCATCTTCACACTGTTAAATTCGAGCGTTTTAACATTGTGAATCACATCTTCACAGAGTCAATTGTGTGAACATGTTAACCGTGAACACATTGTGGCACACTGTGTTCTTTCTCACAGGGCAATAAGACAGCATAATATATTTCATTTGACAGGGATATGAATGAATATGTTGGCAAGCTACTGTTTTGAACGACGGGCGGGAGGCGGGAGGGGGTATTCTTTTTCCAAGGTGTCTCATCGTGGAAATGAAATGTAATTTTTGAAACATTGTCAGTAACAAAGGCCACATATCCCTATCCACTGCATAGGGATGGGAATGCAATCAGGAAATATTACTTTATTTAGAATTATGAATGTTACTGAATGTCATCTTGTTAAATACAGAATAAACAATGACTGTGTCATCTTAGGACTAATTGCTTTTTTTTTTTAAATAAAACAATCAAAGAAAAACATTCTGATCATGTTTTCTCATGTTGTATTCTAAATGCAATATAAATAATGCTGAATATGAAGGGAGGCGAATGGAAGGAAAGAGGAGGTGAGACATACAGGGAGAGAGAAGGAAAGAGAAGGAGAGAGAGGGAGAGAGGCATAGGGAGAGAGAGAGAAATAAGTAGTCATCACAGTGGAGAGAAGGATAGGAGTGAGAATAGAATCAAACAAAGAAAATAACAAAATAAAGATGAAGGGATAATGAGAGAGATCATCTTCTTGTTCTTGTTCTTGTTCTTCTTCTTCTTCTTCTTCTTCTTCTTCTTCTTCTTCTTCTTCAGCAGGGTCTGATGTGATCTTAACACGATATACATTAACAAGATGGTCAAGGGTATACAAAGAGGAAAAGAGATAAAGAGAGAAAGAGAGAAAGAGAGAGAGAGAGAGAGAGAGGATGAAGAACGAAGCTTCCGACTAGACTGAGTTGACTCAAATAGTGTCTAATTCAATTAATGTTTACTATTTCTTGCACAGAAGTAAAATATAATATTGTCTATAGAACCATTGATGATGATGACAGCAATACTTTAATAATAGAAATAATAATGATGATAATGTCAGTGACAATAAAACTGAGAAAGGAATGAGTATACATAGAACAGAATAGGCAGAGAGAATAGGGACATTCGTGGAGAGCGAGAGAGCGAGAGCGAGAGAGAGATAGAGAGAGAGAGAGAGAGAGAGAGAGAAAGAGAGAGTGAAAGAGGAAAGTAGAGCTATATATCGAGTTGATTGTGCACTATTCGATCGAACACTTTTGGAAAAAAGAAATGCTGAATTAATAGTACCATTAAAATTTTTCTTGTCACATATTTGGAAACTTTGAATTTTCTTTCTAGGAACATTTACTAGTCTATGAAGGTTATGTAAATGATTCTTAAGAGGTATTTAGAGCCGATAAAAGAAACCTTTTGGCAGGTTTGGGGGTCTTGAAGCCTTTATAGATTTTTTTTTTCTTCTTCTTCTTTTAAGGTTCTGAATAGGAGACAAAATAAGCAGTATACTTTGAGATGGTGATTGGAGCACCAAAGATTTGTGTATGGTTTCTTTTTTAAGAGAAAGGAAGGTTAAAGAATGTGGGAGACAAGGTCACGCATGGATATTAACCCAGATTGGGACAGAGGGGGAGAGAATGTGCCCCTATCTACACAATCCATCTATTGCCCTCATCCCCCATTTCTCTCCCCCCCCCCCCCTCTCTCTCTCTCTATAGCTCAGGGACATTATTTTCTTTGAAAATATCATATTATACGATTCATAATGTATCAGCAATGATAATCAAGAAAAGTTTGTTATAATCTTACGTGTTCTTCTGCAAAGAAATCAACATCAAAATCAATAAATGCAAAATCCGTGTAAATAAATGAAATTTAATTTGATAGGTCGATCAAACATTGTAAATAAATTATCGCTAGATGGCGCTCAACCCCTCATGATGCGAGGACCATGGAGACGACTGTGACGACTATATAATAAGTACAGGGTGGGAGGGTGTGCTTTGGAAACTTCCCTGCATATACATGAAGGGCTTCATTTGGTTTGTTTTGAGGGAAGGGGCAGTATAGGGGTAACCATTTTGTCTCGTACGTCTATCAAAATCAAATATTTCAAATTTATTAATGAAATGACATTTTCAATTTCCAGTTTCTTGTAGTGTTCTGTAATTCCGTGTATAATTCTATGTGGTCTTGTATTGTGTCGTGTGTCCTTTATTTACTTTTTATATTGTATTCATCTCTGATACCATGATATTATGTTTGGGAATCTTATTCAAAAGCTTTGCTTTAAAAGGTTTCCTCCACAATACAGCGAGCACAATATATAGTTACCATTTAACAAATTCAAGTTGGCAATAGTGTATTGCCATTATTGTGTTCTTACCATTTCTTATCATTTTATATAACTCCAAATTGTCGATGGTTTTGAAATGTGAAGGTCCTTGCAAAATGTATTTGTTGTTATTCTGTAAATAAATGAAATGATATGAAATGAAAATAATTACAATAGCAGTATCCAGGTCCTCATTTACACCTGGATCGAGAAACAAACATATTCTGAAGCATCTTCTTCTTCTTCTCCTCCTTCTTCTTCATCATCTTCTTCTTCTTCTTCTTCTTTTTCTCCTTTTTTCTTCTTCATTTTCCTCCTCTCATTATTCATCATCATTATTATTAGTAGTAATGATTATTATTATTAATATTATTATTGTTATTACTATCATTACTGTTATTACTGTTATTACCATTGTTGAGAATATCTTGTTATTATTATTTTTATCATTATTCATCATTATCATTAGTTATCATTATTATTATTATTATCATTATCATTATTGGAATGGGGGGGGGGTACACACTAATTTCGCATTAAATGTCTTATAAGAGGGCAAGACAAGAGTAGTGGCGCAGACAGGTCCTCAGACCGGGGGATGCCAAGGGGACAGGGGCGTACGTATGCCCTTACCCTCCCCCATAGCATTGGGGGGTTTTCAACTTGGATCGCATCAGTTATGATTGTGACTTCGTTCCAGCATTCTGGAACGCCTAAGGGAAGGGGGAGGGGGCACGCCGACATGTGAACCAACAGGACCTAAGCTAATAATGATGATGATGATGATGATGATGACGATAGTAACAACAGTTAACAGTAATTATTACTATTATTAGTGAAATATTATTGTTATCATCATTGTAATCATTTCATTTCATTTTACTTATTTCCACAATGCAGCGAATAAATTTTACAAGATCTTTCACATTTCAAAATCATTATGAAATCAACAGTGTAAGTTATACAAAATATTGATATTAATTCAATTCATACAGTATATGAAATTAATAAATGGCAAGTATAAAATAAACAATGCTCGCTGTTTAGGTGGAGGAAACGTTTAAAAGCAAAGCTTGTGAATCAGGCTCCCATGGAGAGTAGTAGTAGTATTTTCTATTACAGCTACTTATTATTCATCTGTTAGTAATTAGGATATGGAGGAGCATTGTTAAGCGAAACTTTCACTATTTATCGATGTCAACTTTCTCTTCTTTATGTATATATACCCCCCTTTCCCTCTGACTAGGCTATTGTACAAACCTAACCCCATCGCCTCAGCACACACATTTTTTTTTTTTTTTGTAACAAAACATGCACACGTTGGTATCAATAAGCATATAGCACATCACTTTATTTGAAATACGATAAAACAGCAATGTGGATAAAAATGCCTTGTTCGAGGGCATAAGTGTCGTGCCGGGGTTCTAACCCGGACCTTCGCGTCTACAGTCAAGCGCCTTAAACCATACACAAAATACACACCTGCACACATGCTGTTCCGGGGAAATGAACTGAAATGCAATGCTTCTTCAAATCCCACGTGATAATGATAATAAAATAAAAACAATAATCATAATTGTTGTTATCATTTTTACCATGATTAATAGTATTATCACCATTATTACCATCATTATCATTTTATTCATATTAAATATGAATAAAAATATAAATTTTATATTTTTGTTTTATATTCGTTATCATTATTAATATCATCAGTGTTATCGTTATTATCATTATTATTAGCAGCAGAAGCTGCTAATAATGCTCCGCAAATAAATAATGATCCCCCCCCCTCGATCCCCCCTCGAAAAAACCCAGAATAAAACGAACCTTATTTCATATTCCACGCTAGCTACGGATGGCTGTTTTAACCCCCACCCCCCCCCCCCCCCATCCAAAAAAAAAAAAGGGATCGACGCCCCTGCATGTTGATTAATGTATTTTTCGGACTAACTAACCTTATATCATTTTCGGAATAACGAACCTTATTTCATTGTCGGAATAACGAACCTCATTTCATTTTTGGAATAACGAACCTTATTTAATTTTCGGATTAACGAACCTTATTTCATTTTCGGACTAACGAACCTTATTTCATTTTCGGACTATCGAACCTTCGGAATAACGAACCTTATTTCATTTTCGGATAAACGAACCTTCGGAATAACGAACATTATTTCATTTTCGGATTTACGAACCTTCGGAATAAAGAACCTTATTTCATTTTCGGATTAACGAACCTTCGGAATAACGAACTTTATTTCATTTTCGGACCAACGAACCTTCGGAATAACGAGCCTTCTGAATAACTCCACAAATGTTCGGATTAACCATCTCCCTGGATTAACGAAGCCTTTTTCACTTTCGGACTAACGAACATCTAGGTATACGCAATTTGCGTGTTTCGGAATAACGAACCTTCGGAATAACAAACCTCCGGAATAACGAACCTTCGGAATAACGAGCTGTAACCCTACAAACGTACCCCTACAACATATGACCGTGTGAATAGGAAAAAGGCCTGTCATAAATTTTCCACATACCAGTTGCTGGTGACATAAAACACATTGTTAAAAATCCAATCCGAAAATAGTTTTAAAACATAACATTATGTTATGTTGGAATAAATCATATCCTATCTCCCAATTGGGATCTCTTCCGAGGCGTTGAATTCTTGATTCTCCTTTGAGAATAGATTCTCTTCCTTTTAGCATAGAATTCGACTCCAAAAAGATGTAATCGAGTTCGATAAAAAGATGATACGATCACATAGACTTTTGAGGAATCACCTACCATGCCTACAGGACGTTTCTACGGGAAATGTTCACTTTCTAAAATTCACAAAATCGGCGATAACCCCGGAATTATTTGTGTTTACATGACAAATTTAGTATCAAACAACATAGCTAAATAATTTCTTTAATTTTTTTTCTGTATCAACGGATTTGACCTACATGCAAGGTTTAAAAAAATACTTCGGTGGCAAAAATGTGTATGCAATTTTTGAGAAAACGTCTCGTGTTTGGATCTCATTAGATACCCCAAGAAGTTCAGATTGATTCCTATTTTGTTTGTTTGATCATTGTAAATTTCCTTCATAAATGGATCAAAAGGCCCTATTACCTAATTACTGAAATGAAGATGTCATGATCCACGAATTTCAGAGCATTATTTTATTTTCTCCTCCTTTTTGTTTGAACGAATAGAAGAGTTATGTCCGTTTTACCGTAACGCCTTTCCTCTTCCTCTAAGCATTAGCAAGGATAATGGCTAAGTCTAATCATTGTTCAACCAGCACAGAATATAATAATCAGCTTCTGTACATAATTCATTGAACCCCAAACTTTTCAGATTTTCCTAACATTTCAAAGTGGTATTAAAAGAGTCCTTTCGCCACCCTGCTTAGGATTACAATAAATAAATAAATAGATACAAAATAAAATAAAATGAAATAAAAATAAAACAAAATAAAAATTCTTTTCAAACATTAATTGAGTTATATTTACATCAAAGATTCTTTGTTTGACCCAGATAGGCAAATATGTGTGATTCATTTATTGAACTTTGCATTTTTATAATTCTTGATTTTACTTAAAACTGTCTTAATGTCTATGGCTGAATATTATGATTGTTTATGGTGGAATAGCCCTGGAATAACAACGCTAAACTCTTTCGTAGAAATGCTCTTCCGGCTATTCTTCCATATATATACTGGTTTGATGATTTTAGTAGGTGACTGACAAGGCCATTCAATAAGAGTTGGCCTTGATGTGTTTGTTGTTTGTTTGTTTGTTTGTCAGTCTTTTGTAGTCGTTGAAACAGAGTTCAACTTGATTTGGTTTCAAACAGAGGGGAATTAATTACATACAGCACATCTACCACATTCTTTTAAAGTACAGGTCTAAACAGAAGTTCAAGAAACAATAAGAAAAACCCCACAATCGCTGGCAGATTGGGGTGGGATTAAACAGGTCTGAGCCCTCTCTTCAAAAGTAAAATGCCGCAATTCCCCCCCCCCCCCCCGGCAAAAAAAAAAAAAAAAAAAAAAATGGTACAGATAATGGAAATGACATGATGAGCGAGCAAGACACACCTTTCCCTCCTCTCTCTCTCTCTCATTCTCTCTCTTTCTTACTCTGTCCCTTCCTCTTCCTTCTCTCATTATATTTCTCTTCTCTCTTTCTTTCTCTTCCTCCTTTCCTTCTTTTCAAGTAGCTTTCATTGTCTTATTTTCTGATTCAGTTTCCTTCACACTCCATCTTTCTATTACGTTCTCTTTTCTATATTTAGTTATTCTTCTATTAGTCGTGAACATTATCACTTTCCTCACGTCTTTTCCTCTTTTTTTTTTTGGGCGGGGGGGAGTTGAATTTGGTATACTATAAAAACGACTTATTTTTTTATCATATAATCAATCAAAGCAAGACTACATTGTGCACGTGTTTGACAAGCTTTGCTATTTAACATCTCCACATTTTTTCTTGCTGTTATTATGATATGGGTCATATACCTGGTATAATTATGCGCATTCCTATGATTAATTATTTCATGTTTATCTATATCGATGAAAAGACATTGTCATTATTATTGAGACCGTGAATAAACCGAACTGAACTGAACTGATCGATGCCTGTGTGACGAATCAAACTGAATAATTATCATGCATTTGGGTAATATTTCTAGAAAAGGATGTAGTTTCCACACGTAGCTAACATTTCCTTAATTTCAGCTGGAAAATGAAAGTATAATAGCTTGTAATACAAACATACGAAAATGAGGCCAAGTTAAATTGATTGATAGTTTCTCGTTCCAGCCCAAGCCCTTTCTTGTTATTTGTTGTAGAAGCACACAAAGTACACACAAACCAACCAGACCAGCAACGGCTCCACGGATCATTTGAATAACATAACTCTCTGTATCTAATGGGAAACTCAAACCAAGTCTGACGAGTTGGTTCGATTTGCACACATAACAAATGCACATCGATTTCTACATGTGGGACAAACAATGATGTACAGATCTAAGCGTGGCTTGTGCAGGTCTGAAAGATTGCTTTAAATTTCACCGTTTACACTTGTAAGCAAATATGGAACATTTCATATTCCAAGAAAACATATTAACAACATTCAGTTAAGACTATCTGTGATATTTTCCTCTTTTCTGAAATTCATCTTGCTTTCAAAATAGTAAAATTTTCTCCGAATGCTGCGATTTGTCTAGAACATGAATATTGAGTATGTGTGCAGTGTGCCTGCCAGATATGAGGGCGATAACAAATTTGCGGTCGTTATCGTGCATATTCTTCTTCTTCTTCTTCTTCTTCTTCTTCTTCTTCTTCTTCTTCTTCTTCTTCTTCTTCTTCTTCTTCTTCTTTTCTTCTTCTTCTTCTTCTTCTTCTTCTTCTTCTTCTTCTTCTTCTTCTTCTTCTTCTTCTTCTTCTTCTTCTTCTTCCTGTTCAGTACATTACTTGTTGCACGTAATCCCAGAACGCAGCTCCTTGGAAGCTATAATGTACTACAGCCCACCTCACGTGTATATTGGCAGGTATTCTGAGGATACATGGATGCATATTTGCAGTAAAGTTATTACAGACGAGTGCAGGTTAAAACGTTGGAAGAAAAGAAAGTGTGTGAATTTGACTACTAGGCCTACAATGAAATTCACATATTTTCGTCAAAGAGCCGATCGAAAAAATTGTGAATTTGATTGCACTTTATTGATTTCGAGGACAAAAGAGTACGGTAGTGTACACAAAAATCCTACTTATAATATCAATTCTTTTAACTAAACTATTTTCATAACATTTTGAAACGGTTTTACTACAGAGAAAAAAAAAATCACAGACGAGGTTAAAAAGCAAAATTAATGACGGTGCAATTATATATCGGATGTTATTATCTTTCATATAACGCGGTGGACACCTTAAAATAGATAATATTAAACATGAATAATACTCAACCGCCTTCCACCTCATTTTCTACAAAAACAAGAACGGACGAGAAACTATTAATCAAATTTTCCTGGCCTAACCATGTACTTTCCAAAGGAAATGTTTACTTGCTATGGCTGATAGCAGATGGTAAAATGGTTACGTGCAGGGCTTTTGTAGTCTTCTCTCCGGCTGATAAGAGCAGAGGCGTCGATCGATTTTTCGGATGGGGGGGGGGGGGGGGGGGCAAGACGACCAAGCGGAGATGAACCCACGGCTACTGATATATACCTATATATATATATATATATATATATATATATATATATATACATATATGTACATAGACACACACGCACGCACACACACTCACCCTCACACACACTCACCCTCACACAGACACACACACACACAGCTGTACATCACTATACTACCGAGCACAACAATTGGACTTCTATTGTCCCCTGTCCTCTCAAGGCTGACGGAATAAACCCAAATCCTTTGTTTGACAACTGAGGACTATTGTTTACCAACCGAGGACTATTGTTCTCAGGAATTTTCTTTGTTCACTGTCCTCGCTTGCAAAGCTATACAAGTGCACACACACACACACACACACACACACATATATATATATATATATATATATCTATATATATATATATATAACATAGGCCTATATCAACGTGAAGCATTTTCAATTTGGGGAAATTACGCATCTTGCTTGATTGTAACCATCCTGCTTTTCTTTTAATTTTGCGAGCGAGCGAAGCGAGCGAGCATAAAATAACAAATTTTTTGTTATGAGAGACGTGTTTAGTTATGAAAATACACTACAGGCATATATGATACCTAAAAAATATGGTTACCTCACAGCCAAATATGAACTCTATTTTGTCACATCGCTGGTCCATTGTTGCTGCCCCCTCCCCCACCCCAAACCACTCTGTTTTTTTGTAATATTACGAGCGAGCGAAGCGAGCGAGGACGCACACACTGTTTTCGATGGTTGAAGTAGTAACCCCTTCGGTAAATTACACTATGAGCCCATGAAACAGGCATTATCTATTCGGTCTCATCTCACCGAATTCGTTTGCTTTTAAAAAAACATTACCATCAAACGAGCGAGCGCAGCGAGCGAGGAAAAATATACCCTTTTCCATATGATGGAAGTGTTATTTCGTCATCATGATTATATGATAATGGGATATGCACTATACAAGAACAGAATATCATTATTATAGTTATCATCAGAATACACCATAAACCTGTCATGCCTGTATATCTAAATAATACATCCGATCACCTATGTGCCGAATATGACACCGTTTTAGCTACCTTGCTTGCAGTCCGAATCCATTTCTACCATAGCAAGCAAAGTCAACAACTGATCCTGGCAAAATTGAATGGATTCATCAAAACAAAACAAAATGTCAACCACCTCGCTGCCCAAATATAAGGATATATTGGAATCTCGCTGCTATAATAAGCTATTTGCTGCCCGAAATCATCTTGCATCTAGCTTTTTTCAGCAAGAGTAGAAAGTGAGCTAACGGAAAATATGGTGTTTTTTTTATATCTAGGGCTTATCTCCTGAAAGTGTATCTATTTTAGGTCAACTGCCCGCTCGATTTCTTGGAGTGACATCTTGTTTGGTTATATTACTTCCTATGAGTAGAAGAATGGTATAACATTAGATAGAAAACAAGATGCAAACCGATTTCGTTTCATAAGAATAGTAATTATCATCGGCATTGGTTAAGATTTTTAAATGCGAGCGAGCGAAGCTAGCGAGCGCTTCCCAGTGTCCCATTTTCTTTCTTTTTCCTTGTTTACCGCTTTCATTTCACTTCCTTCCTTCCTTTTCATTTCTTTTCTCTTTCTTTTTTCTTTTTCTATTTTCTTTTTTTTCTTTTTGGTTCGGAAATTAATTGGGGGGGGGGGTAAAATGATATCTTTGCCCCTCCCCCGAAATTTTCTTGGGGGGCAACTGCCCCCTGACCCCCCCCCCCCCCCCCCGGATCGACGCCTCTGGATAAGAGGCATCAACCCAAGTTCGAAAATCTGACTATGGTTTCAGAAACTAAGAAATCCATTATCCCAATGATCTGTAAATATTGTAATTTGTCTTATTGTTGTAACTTATCATTTTATATATGCCTGTGAAGATTGTATTATGTTTTGACTCCTTAATATAACACAAAAGTATAAAAAACTAGGAAATCCATGGGTAGATCTAAATTTGTATGAGAAACCATTAACTTATGAATCAAGGAGGCTTGGTCTCTGCTTCATTCATTCTCATAAGCCCTACATTATGTTTTCTTTAGGTAAAAGATAGATTAATGGTTCGGAAAGGGTATTCAATGCATCATCAGTAGAATCAAAGTTTATGAAAGAAATTTGATATAATTATGGACAAAGATCGTCAGCCAACTGCAAACATAATACCCATTGACGAAAAACAGGGGGGGCAGCGAAGCAAACATGGGCCCCTTGACACATAGCTTAGCGATTGATCGTACGATTTTTACGATGAGTGACCAATGCAAGCGATCGTCAAAAATCAATCCTACGATAAATTGCTAAGCTTTGAGTTACGGGGCCCTGGTGTTTTTAAGAAATATGTTCACCCAGATCTAATATCAAATTTTGGCCAGCATTTTATTTTTCTATTATTCCATGTAGATATCACGCTATTGGACCAGGCCCGCCGGAAGGGTCCCAGTCATTTTTTTTTAAAATTTGTATAAGGGGCGGGACTATTGGGGCCCACCTCAAACTTTTATGGGGCCCACCTAACTGTTCAAAACACGCAGTTATACCCCCTCCCCCGATTTGCACTGATATGATTTTGAGAAAATGGGAGGTTTCTGGAAATACTCTCTTAAAAAGAAAAGAGTTGACGCGTTCACTCGGTTAGGGATGAATGTCAGAAGAGAATGAATCTAAAGTGAATTTAGAGTGAATTAAGAGTTTAAAAAGATATTCACTCTTTATTCACTCTTTTATGGTGACCTCAGTGATAGCTCAGAATTCTTGAGTGATCACTGAAGTCACCGCTCAAATGGTGAATATCTCATTTTTTAAAACTCTTAATTCACTCTTAATTCACTCTTAATTCACTCTAAATGCACTCATTTGTGTAATACACCACTAACAGAGTGAATACGTTCACTCTTCTTTTTTCAAAGAGAGTACAGATTGGTAAGTGATCGAGATTACCGAATATGATAATTTGATATCGTATATTATATTTCTTTCAGTGTAGTCAGCCAGACGATGTGTGCATGGGCTAGGTTGGAGTGAAAATATGCCAGTATCGATCTTCCTAACTGAAATCGCGTGACAGGCCGTGGAGTGATATTCACCGAAATAAAACAGAAACTCAAATCAGCCTAACTTTGCCCTACACGAGAAGTGGACCAATCACATCTTAGTATATATCTAGAGATTTCCAGTATTAGTTTCGTATTATACTAGATTCGCTACACTATGAACCAGGATGCAACACTGATATTTACCGATATGAAAGCATAAGCTCACTCTAAATGTATACGAAGACCAAACTGAGAAAGGTCATGTGAGTTAACTCGTTATTGGAACTTAGTGTTAAAAATAAGACTTCTGTCGCGAAGTCTTCTGATTTCGGAGTGTTCAGCGTTATACAATTTACCAGAAAAACAGTCTCAGATTTCTTTCTCGGCTCAGCTCGTGATCATAGCATAATAATCAGGGAGCTTTATTATTATCAGAAATTTGAACGGAATCATTTTGCACCTGCCAAGACAAGGCAACTTGAAGGTAAGTATATTTTCATATTGTTCTTGCTTCTATGATTAACCATTTTCTCATCGCAGCAGTCCAAAAGATTTCTGAATAGCTGTAACGTAGTC
>CM057168.1:21341400-21366400 GCA_029962745.1 Echinometra lucunter | reverse complement strand
GAAACAGAGTTGAACTTGATTTGGTTTCAAACAGAGGGGAATTAATTACATACAGCACATCTACCACATTCTTTTAAAGTACAGGTCTAAACAGAAGTTCCAGAAACGATAAGAAAACCCCCACAATCGCTGGCAGATGGGGGTGGGATTAAACAGGTCTGAGCCCTCTCTTCAAAAGTAAAATGCCGCAACCCCCCCCCCCCCCTCCGGCCGAAAAAAAATGATACGGATAATGGAAATGACATGATGAGCGAGCAAGACACACCCCCCCCCCTCTCTCTCTCTCTCTTTCTTACTCTGTCCCTTCCTCTTCCTTCTCTCATTATATTCCTCTTCTCTCTTTCTTACTCTTCCTTTCCTTCCTTCTTTTCGAGTTACTATCATTGTCTTATTTTCTGATTCAGTTTCCTTCACACTCCATCTTTCTATTATGTTCTCTTTTTTTCTTTTAGTTATTCTTCTATTAGACGTGAATATTATCACTTTCCTCCCGTCTTTTCCCTTTTTTTTTTTTGGGGGGGGGGTTGAATGTGGTGTACTATGAAAACAAATTGTTATTGTATTATCGACTTATTTTTTATCATATAATCAATAAAAGCAAGACTACATTGTGCACGTGTTTGACAAACTTTGCTTTTTAACATCTCCACATGTTTTCTTGCTGTTATTATGCTATTGGTCATATACCTGGTATAATCATGCGCATCCATATGATTAATTATTTAATAATTATCCATATCGATGAAAAGGCATTGTCATTGTTGCTGTGATTATTGTATTGATTATTCATGTTTATGATTGAAACAGTGAATAAACCGAACTGAACTGAACTGATCGATGCCTGTGGGACGAATCAAACTGAATAGTTACCATGCATTTGGGTAATATTTCTAGAAAAGGATGTAGTTTCCACAAGTAGCTAACATGTCCTTGATCTCAGCTGGAAAATGAAAGTATGATAGCTTGTAATACAAACATACGGAAATGAGGCCAAGTTAAATTGATTGATTGTTTCTCTTTCCAGCCCAGTCCCTTTCTTGTTATGTGTTAAAGAAGCACACAAAGTACACACAAACCACCAAGACACGCGGCGGCTCAACGGATCATTTGAATAACATATCTCTCTGTATCTAATGGGAAACTGAAACCAAGTCTGACGAGTTCGTTCGATTTGCAAACATAACAAATGCCTATCGATTTCTACATGTTGGACAAACAATGATATACAAATCTAAGCGTGGCTTGTGCAGGTTGCATTAAATTTCACTGTTTACACTTGTAAGCAAATAAGGAACATTTTATATTCCAAGAAAACATATTAACAGCATTCAGTTAAGACTATCAGTGATGTTTTCCTCTTTTCTGAAATCCATCTTGCTTTCACAATAGTATAATTTTCTCCAAATGCTGCAATTTGTCTGAAACATGAATATTGATTATGTGTGTAGTGTGCCTGCGAGATATGAGGGCGATAACAAATTTGCAGTCGTTATCGTGCATATATCCTTCTTCTTCTTCTTCTTCTTCTTCTTCTTCTTCTTCTTCTTCTTCTTCTTCTTCTTCTTCTTCTTCTTCTTCTTCTTCTTCTTCTTCCTGTTCAGTACATTACTTGTTGCACTAATCCCAGAACGCAGCTCCTTGGAAGCTATAATGTACTACAGCCTACCTCTCGTGTATATTGGCATGTATTCTGAGGATACATGGATGCATATTTGCAGTAAAGTTATTACAGACGAGTGCAGGTTAAAACGTTGGAAGAAAAGAAATTGTGTAAATTTGACTACTAGGCCTACAATGAAATTCACATATTTTCGTCAAAGAACCGATCGAAAAATTGTGATTTTGATTGCACTTTATTCATTTCGAGGACAAAAGAGTATGGTAGTGTACACAAAAATCCTATTGTAATATCAATTCTTTTAACTAAACTACTTTCATAACATTTTGAAGACGGTTTATTACAGAGAAAAACAAATCACAGACGAGGTTAAAGAAGCAAAATTAATGACGGTGCAACTACTTATCGGAATGTTATTATCTTTCATGGACACCTCAAAATAGATCATATTAAACATGAAATAATACTCAACCGCCTCCACCTCATTTGCTACAAGGAAAAACAAGAACGGACGAGAAACTATTCATCATATTTTCTTGGCCTAACCATGTACTTTCCAAAAGGAAATGTTTATTTGCTATGGCTGATAGCAGATGGCAAAATGGTTACGTGATTTTTAATTTTGATTTGATAAACCATAAAACTCACTCAGCAAACCTTAACTGATTGCAACTGATCATGAATTCATCATATCACCCTCAATTCTGTAATCTCCAAATGACTCATCTCTCACAAATTGAAAGGTGCAATTCCTGCGCAACCTAATTTTCATACCCTTTACAAAAGTGAGCAGTGCTCACCCAAGCATGAATTATTTTCGGCCTTTTTGGTTTCATGTGAAAGTTGAGTCCATGAGCTATCCATACATATAAACCTTTTTCTTCTAGAATCTTGTATTTTTCATTTGGCGGCCATTTCAAAAGTGTAAATTTTTTGGGGGGGACGCACTGTAGAGTAAAATAAGCATATTCATAGTAGATAGAATGGAAATTGCTTGGTATAAACTGGAAAATAAATTCAAGGAGAATTTTCTGAAACAAGTCATTTTGACTTAAAGCAAATGTAATTTAGTTCTAGTCTTTTTCAGGACTCAATATGGAAATGAACTTCAGTTTAAATTGTCCATACTTTTAAGAAAGACTTATACATTTGTTTTATCATCCACTCTATAGATGAATATTCAGATTTAGATTCCTTATTGTTCAAAAGGAAGAAGAGAACGATTTTTGACATTATGATAGCTGATATTTTTATTAGTGTCAAAATATTGGACATATGTTTATGATCCTCTTTATTTTCTTTCTTCACAGATTGAATAAAATAAGGTAGAGAGCCTACCTGATTATACGATTTAAAGCGGCTTTCCTGGTTTCTGATATCTCTCAGTCTTCGACGATCCAATAAAAAAATAATAAAATGAAACAAAATAAAACAAAATAAAAATTCTCTTCAAACATTAAAGTGAGTTATATTTACGTAAAAGATTCTTTGTTTGACCCAGATAGGCAAATATGTCTGATTCATTTATTGGACTTAGCATTTTTATAATTCTTGATGTTACTTTAACTGTTTTAATGTCTATGGCCGAATATTATGATCGTTTATGCTGGAATATCCCTGGAATAACAACGCTAAACTCCTTCGTAGAAATGCTCTTCCGGCTATTCTTCCATACTGGTTTGATGATTTTAGTACGTGACTGACAAGGCAATTCAATAAGAGTTGGCCTTGATATGTTTATTGTTTGTCAGTCTGTTGTAGTCGTTGAAACAGAGTTCAACTTGATTTGGTCTCAAACAGAGGGCAATTAATTACATACAAGACATCTACCACATTCTTTTAAAGTACAGGTCGAAACAGAAGTTCCAGAAACAATAAGAAAAACCCCACAGTCGCTGGCAGATGAGGGTGGGATTAAATAGGTCTGAACCCTCTCTTCAAAAGTAAAATGTCGCAACTCCCCCCCCCCCTCGAAAAAAAATGAGAGGAATAATGGAAATGACATGATGAGAGAGCAAGTTACACCTCCCCCCCCCCTCTCTCTCTCTCTCTCTCTCTTAGTCTGTCCCTTCCTCTTCCTTCTCTCATTATATTTTTCTTCTCTCTTTCTCTTCCTTTCCTTTCCTTCTTTTCAAGTTACTCTCATTGTCTTATTTTCTGATTAAGTTTCCTTCGCACTCCATCTTTCTATTATGTTCTCTTTTTTTTTTCTTTTAGTTATTCTTCTATTAGACGTGAATATTATCACTTTCCTCCCGTCTTTTCCCTTTTTTTGGGGGGGGGGGGTTGAATGTGGTGTACTATGAAAACAAATTGTTATTGTATTATCGACTTATTTTTTATCATATAATCAATCAAAGCAAGACTACATTGTGCACGTGTTTGACAAACTTTGCTTCTTAACATCTCCACATGTTTTCTTGCTTTTATTATGCTATGGGTAATATACCTGGTATGATTATGCGCATTCCTATGATTAATTAGTTAATATTTATCTATATCGATGAAAAGACATTGTTATTGTTGCTGTCATTATTGTATTGATTATTCATGTTTATGATTGAAACAGTGAATAAACCGAACTGAACTGAACTGATCAATGCCTGTGCGACGAATCAAACTGAATAATTTGTCATGCATTTGGGTAATATTTCTAGAAAAGGATGTAGTTTCCACACGTAGCTAACATGTCCTTGATCTCAGCTGGAAAATGAAAGTATGATAGCTTGTAATACAAACATACGAAAATGAGGCCAAGTTAAATTGATTGATAGTTTCTCGTTCCAGCCCTGGCCCTTTCTGGTTATTTGTTAAAGAAGCACACAAAGTACACACAAACCACCAAGACCCGTGGCGGGTCCACGGATCATTTGAATAACATAACTCTCTGTATCTAATGGGAAACTGAAACCAAGTCTGACGAGTTGGTTCGATTTGCACACATAACAAATGCACATCGATTTCTACATGTGGGACAAACAATGATGTACAGATTTAAGCGTGGCTTGTGCAGGTTGCATTAAATTTCACCGTTTACACTTGTAAGCAAATAAGGAACATTTCATTTTCCAAGAAAACATATTAACAGCATTCAGTTAACACTATCTGTGATATTTTCCTCTTTTCTGAAATCCATCTTGCTTTCAAAATATAAAATTTTCTCTGAATGCTGCGATTTGTCTGAAACACGAATACTGATTATGTGTGTAGTGTGCCAGCGAGATATGAGGGCGATAACAAATTTGCGGTCGTTATCGTTCTTTTTTTCCTTCTTCTTCTTCCTTTTCTTCTTCTTCTTCTTCTTCTTCTTCTTCTTCTTCTTCCTGGTCATAACATGTTGCAGTAATCCCATAAAGCAGCTCCTTGAAAGCTGTAATATACTACAGCCCACCCCGTGTATTGGCATGTTGGCTCGGGAGCGAGTTGGCTCAGTCGGTAAAGCGTCTGCCTTTCGAACCAAAAGACCGTGGGTTCGAGTCCAGCCAAGGCGGATGACTGAAGCCTACGTTGTGTGTTATCGTGCCCCTCCCCTGTTTCATAGACGCAGGCTATGCTACAGTGGAAAACACTCCGTCCCTCGGATAGGACGTTAAATGGAGGTCCCGTGTAAAGGAGAGTCACCACCTTTGCACGTTAAAGATCCCACTGCACTATTCGTATAAGAGTAGGGGGAAACCCCGGTGTATGTGGTCCACCTGCACACCCCCAATAGTGATATCGGGAGGAGAGACCTGAGGGTTACAGTGATTCAGTTCGCTTTTCCCCTCCCAGGCACAGGTGACGCCAAACCAATAATAATAATAATAATAATAATGTATTCTGAGGCTACATGGGTGCATATTTGCAGTAAAGTTATTACAGACGAGTGCAGGTTAAAACGTTGGAAGAATATAAAGTGTGTGAATTTGACGACTAGGCCTACAATGAAATTCACATATTTTCGTCAAAGAGCCGATCGAAAAATTGTAAATTTGATTGCACTTTGTTGATATCGAGGACAAAAGAGTATGGTAGTGTACACAAAAATCCTATTGTAATATCAAGTATTTTAACTAAACTATTTTCATAAAATTTTGAAGACGGTTTACTACAGAGAAAAATAAATTACAGACGAGGTTAAAAAGCAAAATTATTGACAGTGCAATTACTTATCGGAATGTTTCGGTGGACACCTCAAAATAGATCATATTAAACATGAAATAATACTCAACCGACTCCACCTCATTTTCTACAAGAAAAAAAAAAGAACGGACGAGAAACTATTCATCAAATTTTCTTGGCCTAACCATGTACTTTCCAAAAGGAAATGTTTACTTGCTATGGCTGATAGCAGGTGGTAAAATGGTTAGTGCTGGGTTTTTGTAGTCAGATTTTCGGCTGATAAGAGGCATCAACCCAAGTTCGAAAATCTGACTATGGTTTCAGAAAATAATAAATCCATTACCCCAATCATCTTTAAATATTGTAATTTGTCGTAATTGTTGTAACTTATCATTTTATATTTGCCTGTGAAGACTGTATTTTGTTTTGATTCCTTAATAAAACACAAAAGTATAAAAAACTAGGAAATCCTTGGGTAGATCTAAATTTGTATGAGAAGCCATTAGCTTCTGAATCAAGGAGGCTTGGTCTCTGCTTCATTCATTCTCATAAGCCCTACATTATGTTTTCTTTAGGTAAAAGATAGATTAATGGTTCAAAATGGGTACAGAATGCATCATTAGTAGAATCAAAGTTTATAAAAGAAAGTTGATATAATTATGGACAAAGGTCGTCAGCCATCTGCAGACATAATACCCATCGACCAAAAAAATAGGGGGGGGGGGCAGTGAAGCAAACCTGGGCCCCTTAACACATAGCTTAGCGATTGATCGTACGATTTTTACGATGAGTGACCAATGCAAGCGATCGTAAAAAATCAATCCTATGATAAATTTCTAAGCTTTGTGTTACGGGGCCCTGGTGTTTTTAAGAAATATGTTCACCCAGATCTAATATCAAATTTTGGCCAGCATTTTATTTTTCTATAATTCGATGTAGATATCACGCTACGGGACCAGGCCCGCAGGAATGGTCCCAGTCATTTCTGTTTGTTTGTTTGTTTGTTTGTGTGTTTGTGTTTTTTTTTTTGGGGGGGGGGTTCTAAAAGGGGCGGGGCTATTGGGCCCTCCTCAAACTTTTATGGGGCCCACCTAACTGTTCAAAACACGCAGTTATACCCCCTTTCCCCGATTTGCACTGAATGTCAGAAGAGAATTAATTTAAAGTGAATTCAGAGTGAATTAAGAGTGAAACAAATATTCACTCTTTATTCACTTTTTATGATGACCTTAGTGATAGCTCAGAATTCATGAGTGATCACTGAAGTCGTCGCTCAAATAGTGAATATCTCAATTTTCACTCTTATTTCACTCTAAATGCACTCATTTCTGCAATACGACCGTAACAGAGTGAATACGTTCACTCTTTTTTCAGAGAGTACAGATTAGTAAGTGATCGAGATTACCGAATATGATATTTTAATATCGTATATTATAGTTCTTTCAGTGTATTTTGAGGATGAAATAACACTATACTGTCGAAAGAATGCTTTTTGTTTTTGTTTTTTTTTCTTAAAACGGAGATTCAGACATATCGGGCCATCGTGTAGTGCCAAGAATTTCGTGTATTTTGCATAAAGATGATGATCAAATACACTTAGAGGTCGTATAAAAATACAATGTATTTTGATCATGGGTGTTGATCCCAGGGGGATGGTTATATATCCCCCCAATATTTTGGTCAGGGGGATGGCCTGTACAATCATCCCCCCCCCCCCCATTATTTACCATGAAAAACATGACAAATTTCATAGCCTCCCATAATCCTAAAAAAAAAAAAAAGAAGAAGAAAAGTAAAGATCAAGACAAAAAGAACAGAGAGCAAAGAAACTTTTTTTTTCAGGAAAGGAAAAGGAAAAGGCTTTCAGCGCTCTCTCACTTTGCTAGCTCGCATTTTGATTATCCCAACCAATGAGGTTATAATTTTCTCTTTATGGTGGCTAATTGGTTTGCATCTTGTCTTTCTTTGAAATAGTATGCTTTTTGTCTTCAACTGGCATTTAATATCATTTACAATATTGACCAATGTCAGTTAATATCTTTATCAGGGTTTATTATGAAATAAAACTGGTGTGCATCTTGTCTTTCTATCATATCTTTTAACCTGTACTATTAATGATATAAGTGCAAGGAGTCGAACGGGAAGAAGGAAAACTATACCAGTCTCGTATAGTCAGGCGTTGTGTGCCTGGGCTGGGTTGGAATGAAAGTATGCCAATAACGATCTTCCTAACTGAAATCACGTGACAGGCCGTGGAGTGATATTCACCGAATTAAAACAGAAACTCAAATCAGCCTAACTTTGCCCTATACGAGAAGTGGACCAATCACATCTTAGTATATATCTAGAGATTTCCATTATTAGTTTATATTATACTAGATTCGCTACACTATGAACCAGGATGCAACACTGATATTTACCGATATGAAAGCATAAGCTGACTGTAAATGTATACGAAGACCAAACTGAGAAAGGTCATGTGAGTTAACTCGTTATTGGAACTTAGTTTTAAAAATAAGACTTCTTTCGCGAAGTCTTCTGATTTCGGAGTGTTCAGCGTTATACAATTTACCAGAAAACCAGTCTCAGATTTCTTTCTCGGCTCAGCTCGTGATCATAGCATAATAATCAGGGAGCTTTATTATCATTAGAAATTTGAACGTGATCATTTTACACCTGCCAAGACAAGGCAACTTGAAGGTAAGTATATTTTCATATTGTTTTTGCTTCTATGATTAACCATTTTCTCATAGCAGCAGTCCAAAAGATTTCTGAATAGCTGTAACATAGTCAATCAAAGTCTAGTCGCCGACCTAATATGCAAAATAATGTGCAAGCGACGAACTTTGGTTGATTATTCATGAAATGCAATGGTTTTTACAAAGTATGATTCCTCAATTTGAAAAAAAAAAAAACAACAAAATAATCCATCCTCGTACACATTGATAGCAGTAACCTTCTACTCTAAAAAGATAAACTTAGGTTTTGGTCTGCAAAAACATTATTAAGAAAGGCTGATTAACAGTAAATAACAATTGTAAACGATATAAAAACCTAAACAAAACAAAAAACACACAAAAAGCTGTATACTACGAGATAAGAAAGCTAACAGATTATTTTACGCCTCCTTCTAGAACTCGAGATTCTTTTTGAGAAAACAAATAAACAAAACATAGGTAACTGAATGGTGCTCTAAATTGTTAATAATGTTTGAATGGGATTCAAAACTAATTCTGTTCATAATGTTTCATGCGTTAATTCTGAACGGTGGAGGGTGTTGCAAAACGTGGTCTGTTTTCTCAATAATATTTAAACGGTTGATTGTGAATGGTAAGGGGTGTTTCAAACGTGGTCTGTTTTGTGAATAACGTTTCATTGGTTAATTCTGAATGGTAAGAGGATTTTCAAACGTGGTCTGTTTTGTGAATAATCTTTCATGGGTTGATTCTGAATGGTAAGAGGGTTTTCAAACGTGGTCTGTTTTGTGAATAATGTTTCACGGGTTGATTCTGAATGGTAAGGGGTGTTTCAAACGTGGTCTGTTTTATGAATAATGTTTCACGGGTTGATTCTGAATGGTAAGGGGTGTTTCAAACGTGGTCTGTTTTGTGAATAATGTTTCATGGGTTGATTTTGAATAGTAAGGGGTGTTTCAAACGTGGTCTGTTTTGTGAATAATGTTTAACGGGTTGATTCTGAGTGGTAAGAGGGTTTTCAAACGTAACTCTAAAGGCTTATACCGAAGTGATAGGTCGCGTCGCTTTGACAGCCACGCTACCATTCCTTCAAAGCCCTCAATACTTCCATTCGACCCAAAATGGTGTGTTGATATGGAAAGCTGATTACGCCCTAACTCACTATTGTAGATTGAGGGACTGCAGAACGTGTATTTTTAGAAGGGGAGGGGTCTTGCCTTTATAAAAGAAAGCCTCTTGTAAATATTAATCGTAAATTTATTACTGAGGGGCTGCAGGACGTTTCCTTTTTTTTTATTATTTATTTATTTGTTTTTAGTGTGTGTGTGGGGAGGGGGGGGGGGAGACACCAAACATGCGGTTCCAGGGGCTATAGGGAGCCCTCTTTTTTGTATGGTTTTGCAAAGCCTCTCCAATGAGCAATTTACAATTAGGGCCTTGGGGGTGTTTTCTTATAGGCGAAATGAGGGAGCCCCTATTATTATTCTAAATTATCAAAAAACATTTGCAAGCATTTGGAAAAGCACTGATTAAGGGGCATGAATGGAACATTTTTTTTTCTTCTTTTTTCAAGTAGGAAGGAAGGGTTGAGCATGTGAATGGTGTGAGAGGGTTAACTTTAATATGATTTGGAAGGCTCACAAGTGGAATTCAATGAAAGCAAATTGATTGATTCATTTAGTTAATTAGATTTTTTTAAGTTACATGAATGCAAAATACCTATGCATTCAAAGTTTTAAGCTTTACTTCTGAAAGAACCCACCCTCCTCCTAAATGGAAAGACCAAGAAGTAAGCCTATGTGCAGGCACTGGAAGAAGAACTAGGGATTTGAATCTAAGAAAATAAAGAAAGATACACAAATTACAAGCAAACTGTCGAGCTGTTGAGCATCTTGAAAAGAGAATTTAAAATAGAAGGGGGAAAGGGCTATAGACTCTGCTTCTTCTAGTATCAATTTAAATATCATTTCATTTACTTTTTATAATTGTTACTACTGTGAATATTTTATTGTTATTAATTTCAGTATTATCATTCATGATATCATTATCGCTGGCATTATATTAGAAACAAATTATAAAGCATCCTTTCGGCAAAACGGGGGTGGGGGGGGGGGGAGTCTTTGGACGAATCGTAGCGATGCGACCAATCCTTTCAATATAGTCCACTCTAAAAACTAAAATGTTGTATCACCATTTGAAATGATGGAAGTGTGACTACGTTTTCAAAATGTTATATTAACAATTTGAACATGTTGAACATGCTGGATTCAACACTATACATGCTTGCATTGTTCGGAGGAGCCTAATTTATCATGAAGTCTTTTTTTCTCGCTGTCCAGAGTAAAATGTTGTGCACAATCATGACAATGCATCATTACATAGTCAACAGGTAGTGGTCAGGGTTGTTAAGTAGAGCTATAGTAGATTCATCTTCCTACTGTAATCAGAAACTCCAAGTCTGGTGGCTTTGGGTGACAAAACTTATCACGACTATTTCTGTCCTCGTTGAAGTAAATGCAGTTTCTCTGACTTTTTAATGGACCAAATATTCATTACAATTTTTCAGGGTTACACAATGTCTCATTTTAAGGAAAGGAGTCCTCAAAAGGGGGCTGCTACGCGCCGCTACCTTGATCAAAAAGGGTTCGTGTGTTTCTAGAAACACTTCACCATCACTTCCAAAATTTTAGCCAGGAAATTAAGGTTAACACTTGTAATGGTATCAGTACGGATACGAAACATGCGTCTTGCCTTACCTCGCCCTTTCCAAAAGGAAATGTTTATTTACTCAGGATCTAGGATCCGTAAAGCAATAACTTTTAATTTCCATTTGACCACTGTGCCTTTAATCTTAAAAAGCGCTACTGGTGAGACATCTCAGTTGCTCTTTAAGAGTGTTTATTGCACGTTAAATTGAATTGAATTTCTGATATTGATACTGACTGATATCCTTTGAGAATGCTTAGGTGATGGAAATAAATTAAAATGCCTAATTTCGATTGGTTTAGTTGGACTCGAACGTGCAACTCAAAGAAAGAAATCCTAAAACACTCAGTGCAAGACATTCACTGCATACATTTGGAAAGGATGTTGTGAAGGTTGATTGGGATGTAGTAGTGGTTTTCTTATTTGCATGTCCTTTCCTTATATTTCCATTTGTCAGATGTTATGCATTATATTCTTCCAACATCATTTTGAAGATATACCTAGTTTGGACTATACGGAATAACACTTATCAGCATAACTATTTCTTCATTTTCTTCTTCTCCTTCTTCTTCTGTAGTAGTAGTAGTAGTAGAAGTGGTAGTAGTAGTAACGGTGGTAATAGTTGCAGTAGTAGCAGCAGAAGTTTTAGTAGTAGTAGCAATAGTAGTAGCAATAGTAGTAGTAGTAGTAGTAGTAGTAGTAGTAGTAGTAGAAGTAGTAATAGTAGTAATAGTAGTAGTAGTAGTAGTGGTAGTAGTAGTGGTAGTAGTAGTGGTAGTAGTGGTAGTAGTAGTGGTAGCAGTAGTAATTGCAGTAGTAGTGGAAGTAGTAGTAGTAGTAGTAGTAGTAATATTAGTAGTAGTAGTAGTAGTAGTAGTAGTAGAAGTAGTAGTAGTGGTAGTAGTAGTGGTAGTAGTGGTAGTAGTAGTGGTAGCAGTATTAGTTGCAGTAGTAGTGGAAGTAGTAGTAGTAGTAGTAGTAGTAGTGGTAGTAGTAGTGGTAGCAGTAGTAGTGGAAGTAGTAGTAGTAGTAGTAGTAGTGGAAGTAGTAGTGGTAGCAGTAGTAGTTGCAGTAGTAGTTGCAGTAGTAGTAGAAGTAGTAGTAGTAGTAGTAGTAGTAGTGGTAGAAGTAGTAGTAGAAGTAGCAGCAGTATTAGCAACTGCAGTAGTAGTAGTAGAAGTAGTAGTAGTAGTAGTAGTAGTAGTAGAAGAGGTGGTAGTAGTAGTAGTAGTAATAGCAGTAGTAGTAGTGGTAGTAGTAGTAGTAGTAGTAGTGGTAGTAGTAGTTGGAGTACACTGTAAAAGTATCTCGTAAAATTTACGGTGAAACGGCTGGCAGCTATAATGCCAATTTAAACCCGTGAAATAACGTATTTTATCTGTAATTTATTTTACAGAAAAATATTGTAACATGATTTAACAATTTCCTGTAATGAGTGAATCATGTAAATTAAAATACAGTTTTTTGTAAATACAATTTACAACTTTGTGCAAAGAGTGAATCCTGTAAATTAAAATACATTTTGTTGTAAATATGTTTTGCATTTTCCTGTTGCTTTTTTTTTAAATTCAATTACGGGAAAAGGACTGTCACTATATCCAAATTAAGGCTTTCAGTTGGCATTAAAGCTGCCTGCAGTTTTGCTGTAAAACTGTTTCCGACCAGATTACTGTAAATTCAACAAAAAATAAATAAAATGCTGCTACGAATTTCCTTTTTCTGAAAGATTTATTAGGCAAATAGAAAAAAATACAACTAAACATAATAATATCCAAGACGATTTTAAACAGGTTTAGCGTACATTTGATACATATTAATAGTTTAAATGAAACACTGTGTAACATTTTGACGTACAATTTTAATGATTTAATATGAGATTTTATATCGAGTGGCTAAAAAGTCAAGTAAATTATGATATTTAACTAATTTTAAACAATTTCTAATGCATTATCATGATTATGATCTGAAATATATACAAACCACAGCTCCATATCCACATGCATACACAGTATCATGACTTCAAGTGAAAATTAGCTCAACGAACAATACCATGAATATGAAATAATTGATTTTGAGTATCAACATAACAATTGTTTACATGGATACAATGTATAAAACAATATATTTCTCATTCTGAAAATGCTAAACACAGGCCCCTGTGAGCCGGAGGTTCTGGGGCGCTGCAGCACTCCCGGGAATTTTTGAGGGGGTGCAGAGCACCCCACTTAATTTGGGTGGGGGTACTGCAGCACCCCCTGATTTTTATGAGGGATGACACAGCACCCATCAGAATAAGTTTTTTTCTCATCCATCTTCATCTTCTTCATATTATAATTTTCTTTATGCAGCAGTAGATTGAAATATGAAACATTGATGATTATACTCCGCGCACATTGCGCGGGGCCTTTTGATCTTAGCTGTGCAATAAGTCTTTTCTCCCTCATAAATCTAGAAACAAACAAAATGTTTTCGCAGCAAGCACTCTTATTCCAGAAGCGAGATGCCCGAATATCATGAAATTCTGCAGGAAGATGTCCATTATAACAGTCATCTGTATTTCAGTAGCAAATCTACTTTTTAAAGAAAATAGAGCCTTTGCTGACTTGAAGAAACGAAATGGTTCAGGGCTGTAAGCTAGGTGCCCAAATAGCTTCATATTTGGCAGACAGGTGATCGAATGTGTATTTAGATATCCTATAGAGGATTATATCGTATTTCGATGACGACCATGAAAAAGAGGCTTTTTTTTCTCGCTCGCTGCGTTCGCTCGTATATTTAAATACAATGATGGTTGGCAATATATATATATATATATATATATATATATATATATATATATATTATAGGCCCATAGCGTACTTTGATGATGAATTATCCCTCCTACCTACAAAATGTGTATATTTCTTCTTGCTCATTCGCTGCACTCGCTCGTGTGATATTTCGATACAGGGTGGTTGGGAAAGCAAACTAATTCAGGAAGGGAGGTGACTGAATTTAGATATCTTATAGGCCTGATTATCACTTCTACCTACAAAAAAGTGTAATATATTTCTTCGCTCGCTGCTCTTGCTCGTATATTTAGATTCAGGATAGTTTCGGAAAGCAAAAAAAAAAATAAAAAAATAAAATAAATAAATAAATTTTAAAGAAATAAATAAATAAAAAATAAATGAATAAATTAACAAAAATAAATAGCAATAAATGAATTTTTAAAAATCCGGCAAGAGAGGTGACTAAATGTACATTTTCTAAACAAGATAGTGTATTTCAATGACAAAACAATACTTCTATTGTCAAAAGAATATGTGTTTCCTCGCTCGCTTGTAATATCTATAAACAGAGTCGTTTTGCTAGACAGCAAACAGGAACAGCGAGGTGCAAAAATAAAGTCATATTTTGCAGCAAGGTGATCATGTCATTCAGATATCCAATAGGCCTACAGTGGCTCTTTTTATGACCAAATGACACTTCTTTCATGACAAGAATGGCTATTTTGGGGTCAATCACTCCTCGTCCACTGGCGTAAATTCCGGGGGGAGGGGGAGGGATGGAGGTATATGCACGTATACCCCAACTTTTTGGAGACCAGAGGGGGGATGGTGTGTACAAATATCTCTCCCTAGAAGTGAAGAAGTGCTATAGAAAAAGTGAGGTAAAAAGAAAGAAAAAAGGGAATGAAAATAGAAGAAACCTGGAAGCGCTCGCATGCTTCGCTCGCTCGCATTATCAGTATATTAGCCATTGGCGGGTATATTACTAATCTTAAGGAAATAGGTTTGCATATTGTATCTCTATCAAAAGTTTATGCTATTCTTCTGCTCATGAATTGTTAGTTAGGCCTATAGCTGCAAGGATTCGAGCGGCAAGTTGACTTTAATATATGAAATTTCAGGAAATAACGGCATGTGACAGTGACTATTACTCCTATACCCTCTGTGAGAACAGAAGATACCAGTAAATACTATTGTATGTAACTAAAGCACGAGAAGGGGTAATAATACACTAGATCATATGCACGGTATTAACAATATGAAACATAACAAAAAGTTCGATCTTGAAATCTCCTGGCAGCAGGAGGTCAAATATCATTTTTTGAAGATACGTGTCAGACTATCCTCGAATTCTGCAGGGAGTGTACATTATCATATTACTACTATACCCTCTGTGAGAACAGAAGATACCAGTAAATATTACTGTATGTAACTAAAGCACGAGAAGGGGTAATAATACACTAGATCCTGTTCTCGGTATTAACAATATGAAACAAAACAAAATGCTCGATCTTGAAATCTCCTGGCAGCAGAAGGTCAAATACAATTTTTTGAACAGACGTGTCAGACTATCGTCGAATTCTGCAGGGGGTGTACATTATCAGATTATAGAATCATCTGGTATATTTTGTATATTCTTCTTCGCTTACTGCGATCGCTCATAACTTATAAAGGGTTATTAGTATATGATATGGCAAGCGACTTGGGCATCCACTGGAGGTGACCGATATATTTTAGATATTTTAGAGACATATATTGTATTCTGATGTCAAAATTATACTTTATCATGGAAAGAGTATGTTTTCCTTGCTCACTTCGCTCTCTCGTAATAATTAAAGAAGGTGGTTTGCTACAGCGAACAATAAGATTGGACCAGCGAGGTAGTGAGGTGACCAAATATGCCATTTAAATATCATTAGGCCTAGAGTGTATTTTGATGACAAATATCAGACTTTTTTACAGCAAGAAGTCATTATGCTTGTATCAAAAAATAAATATTGTATGATGGTAGGGGGGAGGGAGAGGGCGAGCGAAGGGTGTGTATATTGGAGTGTGACCAAGAAATTTAGGCAAAATATTTCGATCATCCCCCCCCCCCAATCCGACCTCGAAACGGATTTAAGCCGGTGTCCACTTCAGACACATATTTTAGGCTCACACTGAATTTTGAGGACAAAATAACACATCGATCTTTCTTAACGAGAAGTTTCAAGAAGTCCATATTTTTGATTCGCTTGCTTCGCTCGCTCCTAAAATTTAAAAACAAGGTGGTTCATAATTTCATATAATCTAAAAGGAAGTGTCATTCCCCTCCCCCCCCCCCAAAAAAAAAAAAAAAAAAAAAAAACTAAAAATATGAAAATAATGAAAAAATGCTTCGCTAAATGTTTCATCTAGATATGAAAAATACACCTGTGATTTGGTTTGAAAATAACTTCTTGTGTTTTGTGTGAGAGGGAGGGGGTACTAAGATTTGACTTAGAATACAGCATAGCTGTCAGGAAATTAGGTCTTACACCCCCCCCCCTCCCCCCCCCCCTCCCCCCCCCCCCTTCTTCATGTTCCCCGAATACTGAAACACTGCTTGCTTAAGGTGCGGTAACCTAACATGTGGCTCAGGGGCTCAGCACCCCCTGTGAAAAAAACCGTTCCCAGGGGCCTGGCTAAACAGACGTTTGCATGACAACAATCACTGTCAGAATTACACTGGACTTTGGAACACAGCCTCATTAAATTTCAGACAATTTCCTATATGCAGTACATGATGATCCGTAACACTCTTGAATCTTGGGAACCGTTTCACGAAAGTTGTCAACTCTGACAAGTTCAGTAAAATCCTTGGTTTTGATTGGCTGAGAGGCACTGGCCACTGACTGTTACTATAGTAATTGTCAGAGTCTGATAACTTGTCAGAGCTGGCAACTTTCGTGAAACGGTCCCCAGAATTATACCGGGTGAGTACCAGAGAAATCGGAACAGTGGGTTTTCAGTCCTTTACCTTCGAAAACTAAATATCTTCAAATCAGTGGGTATAAAGCATCGTCAACCGAATAAAATGATACCAAGATCATTGAATTTGGTGAAGTAGTTTGTATTTTATGCCTGTTTCCTGAAATACAGTCATTTTCAACTTTTTGATTGCTGAAAGTAGCTTTGTATTGGGATGGGCTTTCATAATACGATGCTTGAGGGAAGTCCACTGATGCATGTCAGGAACAGAACGTGCCATACATGCCATATAATAGGCAATTACCGACACAATTCTACAACTGTCGCGAAAAAAACATGCGACATCGAAAATAACTGTATTTTAAAAATCAGGCAAAGAAACAAAATTATTTCACCAATTGATGATCTGGTATCATTCTGTCTGGTAGAAGATGATTTACCTAATAAAGTAAAAAGATCATGCACCTTCTGAAGGTAAAGTACTGAAAATCCACCGTTCCGCTTTTTTCTGGGACACCCAGTATACACATAAAGCATACATGCATGCGTACAGATGAGATGAAACATGTATGATTAATCAAAGCATATCTATAGCAATTACCAATCAATTTTTTAATACACATAAAGCATACATGTATGCCTACAGATGAAAAGGTTTAGCAAACCTGAATGCTATGAATATACAGCTTTGTAAGATATTAGACGAGAGCCCTCTTACATAACAAAAAAAAATGTGTTTTTACAAGGCTAAAAAAATCAAATTAGTGGGGCGGCATGGCCGACCAACTGTGCAGTTTGGGTTAATGGAACCAATTTTGGAACAATTGTAGATATATGTGATATAAACAATTTCAGACGAGGGGGCAAATACTGCCCATGTGGGCCTTGGGGGCCACCTTTAAAAGATGGTCACATAGGGACACCTTTTCTTTATGCACAGTAAAACAAAAAACTCTAACGTAATAATTTAATTTTAGGTAATGTGACATCACTAATCCATATTCGAATGTTTCAGGGCATAAATATTTCTGAAAACATACTTTAGGGGTTCAATTTGATAAAACGGGCTATTTTCTCTTCATCGAAAATAACCCCAGTTTACATCTAAACAGCACCAGTTTCGGCATACAGATAGATTAATACGTTATAACAAAATTTAGATGTGGATACATCTCAGATTCTGCCGTTAGGGGCCGTGGGGGCCATTAAAAAATGACGTAATGGGGGCATTGTTTTCTATGAAATGAAATGTAAGAAGTAAAGTTTAGATAATAGACATGTAGAATCATTTATCCATATTCCGATGCTTCAGGGCTGAATATATTTCAAATTTAGGAGCTCAATGTGTAAAGATGGGGGCTATTTGAGAAAAAAAAATGAAAAAGGCCCCCATTTACTTGTGCCTCGGAATAAAACTATCAAATTTGGCACGAAGGTACATTAAGACACTATCACAACATTTAGATGCGGAGACATCTCAAATTCTGCCTTTGAGGGCCGTGGAAGCAATTTTAAGATTAAAAAAAAGGATAGTCACATATGGGCATTTTCTATAATGCACAGTGGAAAATATAATGAGAAAAGTGAAATTCAGGTAATTTACCATCATTTATTTAGAATCGAATGTTTCAGCACTGAATTTATTTTTTTTCGAACCCCCCAGTTTGCTGTCCATTTCGATAAAATTGGGGCTATTCAAAAATATTTTTAACAGAAAGCACTCACTTTACCTGTGTTTTGCAATACAAAACAACAATTTTGTACACAGGTAAGTAAAACAATTTCACAAGATATATATGTGGAGACAACTCATTTTCTGCCACTGAAGACAGGGGTGGCCCGCCATGGTAATACTTTTTGTATACATTTGCGTTCTAAAAATCGTAGGACATCAATGTATAATTTGGAAAGTAAATTGGAAAGACAATATTTCATCCTCTCTCTTTTCCTTTGTTTGCTTGTTTGTTTGTTTGTTTTTGTAATGTGCCCATTTTTGGTAATTCTGGAAAATAGTCTAAAGAAGTCAAGATTTGGTTTCATTGTCATAAAAAGAGGTATCACATACCAGTGTCACAAAACATGTTACATTTTGCTAAGAAAAAAAAAGTCATCCCACTTAGTCAATGAAAATGAGTAGTACAGTATCCATATAAAAAGAAAGACTGAAAGAAAATAAACAAAATATAAATTTCCAAATAGTACTGGAATACACACTACTTTGTAAGTGAGACAACAGAATCGGCTTGTAAATTAATGCGTCAGAAAATTCTGGATACTGTAAGAGATAAAAGAAATTTGGCTCTAAATGTCAGGGTGACCACTTTACAAAATTTACAAAATAAATGCCCTAATATTTATTTTCTAAAGGGTGCAAGTTGTGGTTATCTGTGGGTTAATCAAACTTGCAAAAAAACCGATTAGTGAAATATTTACAGATCATCTTACTGTGTAGGTATACCCCATTTTGAATAGGGCCCCTTTCCATATGCATTTATTTAAAAAAAAAAACAAACATGAGTTCCAAATTCATACTACGACCACGAAATTTATTTTAAGTTCACATTCAACAAGAATTTGGGATACTGTTTTTTTTTCTTCTAAGCAAAATGTAACATCATCTGTAACATTTCATACCTGTTTTGATTACAATGAAGCCAATCTAGACTATTTAGACTCTTTCCCTAAATTAGGAAAAAGGGCCCATTAGCACAAAACAAACAAAACTTTTAAAAAAAGAGAAAAAAAGAGAGAATGGCAGCGGATATCCTCTTTCCACGTATAAGTAAAATCTGAAGCATTTCTTTTTTTATAAAAAATGGATACACAATTATACACTGATGCGCAATTTTGAGTTTTTATGACTTTACTGTGATAGTCATTTACTTTACTTATTGGGGACAGGACTTTGGGGGTGAATGGTGTGCTTCGCTTCCCCCTTGACGCCTTGGACCCTCTGTCCGGATTGATGCTGAAGAGGCACCTGATATGAGAAAAGAATAAAAACATAATTCATATATGTAATTACCACTTTCAAACAAAGACCAGGAAAACATCCCTTAAACACTATTAATGCATGATCACAGGCATGGATTGCAAAAGATGCTTAGGCAATATTCTTTCTTTTTTTTTTCTTTCCGCGGATACATGTGACTTTTTTACATTTACTGTCGATTTGTGTTAATGTCATGGGATTGTCTTTGGCAAATAATGCGCAGAATGGGGTCTTCATGGGTCAGTCGACCCAAAATGAATAACTAGAAATATAAAACAAAAATTTAAGAAAGGCTCTTGCTTTATTATAAAATGTTGTTTGAAAACACAAATGTGTAAATTCTATCTACACTTGCTTTTTTCTAAAAGAAGAGATGTAGTACATGTACTGATATACCACTTTAAAACTGCACTCTCTACCCTAATGAAATAGACTAGTATACTTATTACTTGGCATCTTACGTTCTTTGTTACAAATGCTACTCTTCAAGCATGAAAAGACAAGAGTCCAACATTGTCCGAAGCTCTTCAAAAGATCGCCCTATAAATTGACAGCACGTAATCTAACTTTGCAGCCCTAAAATCCGACATTATTACATAGTCTTATTAATAAACACTGATCAGATTATCGTCACTCATTTGTGTCATGCAGTGTTGATCAATCACCTGCATTTTTTAAGTTATTGCGAGAACAAAAGCGGGACGAATGGAAGGCCAGAAAAGAGTAATTTTTGTGAAAGGGTGCGAAAAGAGACGTAGGGAAATCAAGAAAATAATCAATACCGATACCTCTGAATACAATCCATTGTGTTGCACAAACTTCAGGGTTGTAGGCCTTTGCAATGTCAAAGCAGTAATTTGAGGCGAATTCAACATCCTCAGCCCTGCGATGAACTTGGAATATACAGATGCGTTCACAACATGGCCATCAATAGCAAGGCAAAACGTGATGCCACCAGCATGTCACCTAAAGGCAAATGCAGCAAGACAAAAATACATTTTAAAAAAACCTCAACTCCCCACTAATTGTGCATGGATGTTCAGTTTTGGCCTAGATTCCACTAGAGCAATTTATGTTACATGTAATACCGTACATATTCCGGGCAAGTCTAATGTATTCTGTCCCATATGTCAGACCATGACTAAAACTCTTAATAAAATGCTCCCCAGCCAGGTGACTGTATGAAGTTGATAGACCTACCACAGCTAAGATCAGACAAAATAACAAAAATCTTACCTTAGTTGCCAATGCACGCGTTCAAAAACTTAACCTATAAGACATCAAAATGACAAAATACCTCTTTGGCTGGTGTAACATAGCCTACAAACATCTGACAACATTTAATTCGGGGGGGGGGGGGGGAACAGGGGACACAGTGGTGTAGACCCAACCTTTTTTGATGTGTGTTTGATTTTGGTATTGTAAAGTATTCAGAATGAACGATTTAAATGTGACAATTTAAATGTAACAATTTAAATGTAACAATTTAAATGTAACAATTTAAATGTGACAATTTAAATGTAACAATTTAAATGTGACAATTTAAATGTAACAATTTAAATGTGACAATTTAAATGTAACAATTTAAATGTGACAATTTCAATGTAACAATTTGGGCATAAGAATGAAGATACACCTGGGTGAACACAGAATGAACATTTCTGATTGAGTGCACAATACCAGGAGTTGCTCAGACAGAGACATGTCGTGGAGAAACCATTAAACCTCATGATTACTTACTGTAAAAGCCACTGCATACATATACATCCATAATTTCAATTCTACATGTACTTTCACATCAAAATATATCAAAAAATGTAGGGAAAATAATTCTTTGAAAGTTAACAGTTAGAAGTTAAAAGTTAAAAGTAAAATAAAAAGTGATTTTTTCATCGAATGTTGGGTACATACTACATACCAAAAGAAATCAAGACAGGCGTTGAGATCAAATCCCCTCCTCAACCTCGTTGGCTGTATGTGTCGGTTTCCTGAAGTTAAAGAACAGTTAAAGCAAATTTGTGTAAGCTCATTTAGTTATTACATCCAACTTGACATTATTTGTGGGTAACGAGGTGCATGAACTTTTGTTCGTCGAATTTGACTGAAGTTAGAAGCCTGAAGCGATTTTTTTTTTTGCATCTCCCACAAGCATTAATTACAATTCATGATGATGAAGATGATACTGATTACTTCAATTCTTCCTAACTGTTAGACTAATAAGTTAGAAGTATAGTCTCAAGAATGCTTTAGAAAGTTCAGGCTAGAGGTATAGACCCCTCCATACAAAAACGTAGAAGTAAGAAGGGCAAACTTCTTTGCACCTGCAGTCTCTTAAATGACTTGATCCTGTTGAGTGCTCTCTCAGCCTGGTGCGACTTTATTATTAGTTCTGCATAGAGTACAAGGCCCGACCATAGGTAGACTATAATGGCCGGGGGTCTTAACAGTATCTTAGGGCTAGGCTAGTCTAGATCTAGGCTAAGCTAAAGCTACGCGGGTCCAGACCTAAAGCTACTGGCCTACACAACATACAAATCACATAGACGCACAATGCAACGCGTTAAAATCAGGCTAAAATACACCCGCGATAGGTCTAGACTACACACAGTCAAGCGATAAACACAGTAAAGATTTGCATTCATTTATTGCATTGCATGTAGCTTTAGGACCAGTTTAGGACCCTTTCATTTTTCAGAGCAAAATTTGAAACCGGATATCGACCTTGAAAGGCTTACTTCGAACCATCGGGTGATCGCGTCGGGCCGTGTAATCGCGTAACCCAACCTTTCGTGAAAACAGTCCCCTGTATTTCCGAAAGGTCGGGTAAATTGGATGTTAAAAAATTGATTTTTTAGCTCTTGTGGTCATTGACATAAGACTAATCTTTTACGCGAACATTCGTGGAAATCCTACCTCCAAATGACGAAGTATCGGGTAAAAATTAATTTAAAACAATTTTCTCGTTAAGAATTCTAAATTGCAGCGATGATGAAGAGCAAATACTATTGCCATTGAATCATTGCACATGTCTATTACGAAACCTCTATTTTTAATCATTGATAATCCTTTTATGATGCACGTAAATGATTTAATTTCATTGTGATAATTAGGTTCCAATCTGTCCAAATTTAACCTATCGATTTAAATGGAAAAAAAATACCAGATCTACAGGCTGTTTGAAACGAATACGCTTGCATTATCAAATTATTGATATAGGCCAGCTACTTATCTCGTTCAATGCATTAACAGACTTTCAAGGAAATGCCCCGAAAATGCCAAACATTTTTTTTTTCTTTTCAACCATTAATAATCGGGGGGGGGGGGGGTAATCACATGGGATGATAATACGTGGAAAGACTTACGCTAATGAATTTATCAATTGTTACTGTTATCCCGAATGATGTTATGATGTTATACATTTGTACCCCCCCCCCCCCCTTTAAAAAAATCACGGATAGGCCCATGACCATGGGATAATTAACTTTGATCTGATCAACCCAAAACCTTACTATTTTTTTTTTTGCAATTATCTCCGTCACAAACTCTCAATTACTCCATCATCTCCCATTCTCTGCTCCCCCCCCCCCCCCCCTCTCTCTCTCTGACACCCTCGAATTTTCATCAAATAATCTTGCCTGAAATGATTTGTCATCTCTTTCTTCCTGTATCCGTCTCTGTCTCTCTTTCCATCTCTTTTGAACACATCCTCTCCTTCATGCACCCTGGTTGCTTCATTTTCATCCCCCCATATTGATTTCATTGATATACAAATCTATCCAATGAGAGGGTGCTTTAGTATGTTTATAATTGTGCATGGATCCATGTATTACAATAATATCATATTCTTATAAAAATTGCAACGATTTACATGATCAATATCAAACTACACTTGCAGTCAAAATTATATATGGAGTTGCTATGTAATGATTATTTTTCTGCATGGTGATTACATGTTTATAAGTTCATTCTGATGAAATGGAAACTAGATCAGCCTTCAATCATCGTTTATAAGTAAAATATATTTTATATCAATCATAACCATTTTTCTAATCATATACTCTGTTCAGAACTTGCGACAAAATAAAGTTTTACATCACTGTCATTTACATGCTAGTAATTTGAATTACAATGTACCAAGGCCAAAGTGAATCCTTTTCTACTTTAAAATAATACTTAAATATGTACATTAATATTTAACAGAGCACTTAGTCAGACTTTGTGCACAACTCAGATAGAACAAGCTATTCTATATCCCTTTAGAATTTATGAATAAAATTCATTATAACATAACTGAAAACAGTGATTTTGTAACTTACATACCCATCAATCAATCCAAATTACAGTGTACATAATATTATATGAATTTTCAAATCCTCTAATGAAAGAATAATCTGCTGTAAGAGTTTCAAATAATCCACACACATCTATGGGGGGGGGGGGGCCAGTTTCTAAAAATAAATACAATCACGTTTTGTAACTTTGTCCAGTGACATTCTTAAACATTTTGATGATAATCCAAAATTGTGGAATGTATATCAACAAATTTGAATTGAATTATGGAGCAATTAGTCATGTTATACGAAATGGCGATATTTATTAGAAATCCCTCTCAGATAATTCATCTTCATTTAGTTCAGGATTCATGTTACTCTACACCCAAATGAATCCAATTCCATAAGATTAAAGCTACATTAAGGTTTTGGTGGTAGGCATATCTTTATGCAACCCCCTCCCCAGAAAATCTTCTACCTTTTTCATTTAACAATTTTCCCAAAATTCTACCCAAAATGTGCACTATATCAATCAATGTGCAATCTCACCCACTTGGTTACTGATCACTTCCTTCCCTGCTTGTTCCTTATAACAATTACATGATCTTGCACCCTACCCTCAACCCCAAGAAATTACCTATGTAACTTATGTAACATGGTGGGTTAAGATATATATTGAAGGATCTGGTGCAAACACTTGGTGGAATTTTGGACAATTTTAGGTAAACAACATGCAAGTCTAAAAATTGCTGCTTTGGGCTACTGCTCTCCTTGCGCCCTGCTGCACACAGGGCCATGACACCTCACTCAGTGAGAGACAGATCTCCAAAGGGTCCAATGCACTGAAGAGATGAAGCTAAATTCTTTCAGTCTGTTAATGAAAACAAGATAAGATT
>CM057168.1:21311584-21331680 GCA_029962745.1 Echinometra lucunter | reverse complement strand
CAAAGCACCCGGGTTTTGCCGAAAGGGGGCGTTAGAGCGTCGGGTCGAGTCGCGTTGACTGTCAACGCTACCATTCGTCCAAAGCTCCCCCCCCCCCCTCCCAATTTTGCCGAAATGGTGTGTTGATATGGAAAGCTGATTACGCCCTTACTCACTATTGTAGAATGAGGGACACCAGAACGTGTATTTTTAGAAGGGGAGGTCGTGCCTTCATAAAGGATAGCCTCTTGTAAATATTAAATGTAAATTTATTACTGAGGAGCTGCAGAACCTTTTTTTAATATTTATTTAATGTTTTTGTGTGTGTGTGGGGGGGGGGGGGGGGGGCAGACACCAAACAGGAGGATTCCAGGGGCTATAGGGAGCCCTCTTTTTTGTATGGTTTTGCAAAGCCTCTCCAATGAGCAATTTATAATTAAGGCCTTTAGGGGGTGTTTTCTGGTAGGCGAAATAAGGGGGGCCCCTATTATTATTTAAATTATCAAAAAAGATTTACAAGCATTTGGAAAAGCACTGATTAAGGGGCATGAATGGATTTTTTTAAATGTATGAAGGTAGGGTTGAGCATGTGAATGTGTGTGTGACAGTATTATCTTTAATATGATTTGGAAGGCTCCCAGTTGGAATTAAATGAGAGAAAATTATTGATTCATTTAGTTAATTAGATTTTTTTAAGTTACAGGAATTCAAAATAGCTATGCATTAAAAATTTTAACCTTTACTTCTGAAATAACCCACCCTCCTCCAAAATGGAAAGACCAATAAGTAAGCCTATGTGCAGGCACTAAAAGAAGAACTAGGGATTTGGAATCTGAGAAAAAGAAAGAAAGAAAGATAGAAAATTACAAGCAAACTGTCGAGCTGTTGAGCATCTTGAAAAGAAAATTTAAAACAGAAGGGGGAAGGGGCTTTAGACTCTGCTTCTTCTAGTATCAATTTAAATATCATTTCATTTACTTTTTCTAATTGTTATTACTGTGAATATTTTATTGTTATTAATTTCAGTATTATTATTCATGGTATCATCGCTGGTATTATATTAGAAAATTTAAAAAGCATCCTTTCGGCAAAAGGAGGGGGGGGGGGGGCTTTGGACGAATCGTAGCGATGCGACCAGTCCTTCAATATACTCAAGTCTAAAAACTAAAATGTTGTATCACCATTTGAAATGATGGAAGTGTGACTACGTTTTCAAAATGTTATATGAACAGTTTGAACATGTTGAACATGCTGGATTCAACACTATACATGCTTGCATTGTTCGGAAGAGCCTAATTTTCTCCTGAAGTCTTTTTTCTCGCTGTTCAGAGTAAAATGTTGGTGCACAATCATGACAATGCATCATTACTAATCAACAGGTAGTGATCAGGGTTGTTAGTAGAGCTATAGTAGATTCATCTTCTACCTGTACTCAGAAACTCAAGTCTTGGGCTTTGGGTGACAAAACTTATCACGACTATTTCTGTCCTCGTGGAAGTAAATGCAGTTCTCTGACTTTTTTTATGGACCAAATATTCATTATAATTTTCAGGGTTATGAACTTTGAAAGTTTAAATTAAGTAAATCCTTATGATGCGATCCTTGAATTGCAACTTGCAAGCATCTGTGATGTCATTGTGGACAACTGTCTTTTCATTAATTTTTGTAAACAAAATTAATCATTTTCTTTATTTTCAAGAAAAATAAAAGTTCTGGCTTGTGATCTATTGTTGAGTATGGCATGCTATATCAATTTCTGCAAGCATTTGGGGAAAATCATGTTGATTCCTGACTTGAAATTTCAAATAAAACCATTTGGGGGGGGGGTGGGGGGGGGGGGAATTATGTACAAAATGAATTGAAAGTTTCCGAGATGACATCACAGATGCTGTCAGAGTTGCCACCTCAAGGATCCCCATAATAGTGTTTCATGAGGAAACAGATTTTCGGATGTTCTTTTTACTTTTACAGATACCATTACGTAATTCAGTCTGAACATGTCTGAACATACAAGTTACATGTTCAAGGACTAAAAGAAATTTTCATGGGATAAAACTGTTTATGTAGTTATAATGATAGTCTTGATGATTTATTACCAGACTAGTATTTGATATAACTGAAGTAGAAGCGAGTTTATTATGTTTGTTTTTTACCTTTGCTCTAGAGTAAAATAAGCATATTCATAGTAGAAAGAATGGAAATTACTTGGTATAAACTGGAAGATAAATTCAAGGAGAATTTTCTGAAACAAGTCATTTTGACTTAAAGCAATACATATGCATGTAATTTAGTTCTAGTCTTTTCAGGACTCAATGGAATGGACTTCAGTTTAATTGTCCATACTTTTAAGAAAGAGTTATCCATTTGTTTATCATCCACTCTATAGATGAATATTCAGATTAGATTCCTTATTGTTCAAAGGAAGAAGAGAACGATTTTGACATTATGATAGCTGATATTTTATTAGTGTCAAATATTGGACATAATTATGTTTATGATCCTCTTGTTTCTTCTTCACAGATTGAATAAAATAAGGTAGAGAGCCTACCTGATTATACGATTTAAAGCGGCTTTCCTGGTTTTCTGATATCTCTCAGTCTTCGACGATCCAATTAAAAAAAAAATGATAAAATGACATAAAATAAAACAAATAAAAATTCTCTTCAACATTAAGTGAGTCATATTGTTTGACCCAGATAGGAAAATATGTTTTGATTCATTTATTGGACTTAGCATTTTTATAATTCTTGATGTTACTTTAACTGTTTTAATGTGTATGGCCGAATATTATGATCGTTTATGCTGGAATATCCCTGGAATAACAACGCTAAACTCCTTCGTAGAAATGCTCTTCCGGCTATTCTTCCATACTGGTTGATGATTTTATTACGTGACTGACAAGGCAATTCAGTAAGAGTTGGCCTTGATGTGTTGTTGTATGTCAGTCTGTTGTAGTCGTTGAAACAGAGTTCAACTTGATTTGGTCTCAAACAGAGGGGAATTAATACATACAGCACATCTACCACATTCTTTTAAGGTACAGGTCTAAACAGAAGTTCCAGAAACGATAAGAAAAACCCCACAATCGCTGGCAGATGGGGGTGGGATTAAACAGGTCTGAGCCCTCTCTTCAAAAGTAAAATGCCGGAACTCCCCCCCCCCAAAAAAAAAAAAATGATACGGATAATGGACATGACATGATGAGCGATCAAGATACACCTTTCCCTCCCCCCCCCTCTCTCTCTCTCTCTCTTCTCTCTCTCTCTCTCTCTCTTTCTTACTCTGTCCCTTCCTCTTCCTTTTCTCTTTATATTTCTCTTCTCTCTTTTTTTCTCTTCCTTTCCTTTCCTTCTTTTCAAGTTACCCCCCTTGTCTTATTTTCTGATTCGGTTTCCTTCACACTCCATTTTTCTATATGTTCTCTGTTTTATTTCTTCTAGTTATTCTTCTATTAGTCGTGAACATTATCACTTTCCTCCCGTATTTCCTCTTTTTTTGGGGGGGGGGGTGAATTTGGTGTACTATAAGAACGACTTATTTTTTTATCTATAATCAATCAAAGCAAGACTACATTGTGCACGTGTTGACAAGCTTTGCTTTTTAACATCTCCACATGTTTTCTTGCTTTTATTATGATATGGGTCATATACCTGGTATAACTCCTATGATTAAAGGCATTGGCTAACTTTGTGAGTAGCTGATTTAAAAAATTATCAACTAAGATGCAAACATGTGCATGAGTACTTGTATTTGTACTCAAAAACCCTGAAACCAACCATAATTTAGAATGAAAAAATATAAGTTAGACGCAAACGACGATTTTATTACCGTTCGTCTCTCGAGACAATCACTAAGAGGACCACTTTGCTTGAATTTGAAATGCCGTTATGTGCCTCCCGCCGCGTGATACGCCAATACACACAGTACGGTAAGGTGAGTCATACGCGCATGCGCACTCCTTGTGTCTATCTGTGCACCGACCATCGTATATTTTTCAAACATTGGTTCACATTTTTGATATTTAAAATACTTCCTGTGGATATTAAACTTTGAAACTTTCAGACTGGTATTTTTACACTATAACCCTAGGTTTATCCATTTTCAAGTAACAAAACAATATTTTTTTTAAAATCATACCAATGTTAGCCAATGCCTTTAATTTATTTAATATTTATCTATATCGATGAAAAGACATGTCATGTGCCTTCATTATTGATTGATTATCCATGTTTATGATTGAAACAGTGAATAAACCGAAATGAACTGAACTGATCAATGCCTGTGCGACGAATCAAACTGAATAATTATCAAGCATTTGGGGTAATATCTAGGAAAGGATGTAGTTTCCACACGTAGCTAACATGTCCTTCACTTTAGCTGGAAATGAAAGTATAATAGCTGTAATACAAAAATACGGAAATCAGGCCAAGTAAACTGATGATAGTTTCTCGTTCCAGCCTAAGCCCTTTCTGTTATTGTTGTAGAAGCACACAAAGTACACACAAACCACAAGACACGCGGCGGCTCCACGGATCATTTGAATAACATGCATATCTCTCTGTATCTAATGGGAAACTGAAACCAAGTCTGACGAGTTGGTTCGATTTGCACACATAAAAAATGCACATCGATTCTACATGTGGGACAAACAATGATGTACAGATCTAAGCGTGGCTTGTGCAGGTTGCATTAAATTTCACCGTTACACTTGTAAGCTAGTAAGGAACATTTTATATTCCAAGGACAAATATTAACAGCATCAGTTAAGACTATCTGATGATATTTTCCTCTTTTCTGAAATCCATCTTGCTTTCAAATATAAATTTTCATTGAATGCTGCGATTTGTCTGAAACAAGAATACTGATCATGTGTGTAGTGTGCCAGTGAGATATGAGGGCGATAACAAATTTGTGGTCGTTATCGTTCTTTTTTTTTTTTCTCTTCTTCTTCCTTTCTTATTCTTCTTCTCCTTCTTCTTCTTCTTCTTCTTCTTCTTCTTCTTCTTCTCTTCTTCTTCTTCCTCTTCTTCTTCTTCTTCCTGTTCATAACACGTCGCAGTAATCCCAGAACGCAGCTCCTTGGAAGCTGTAATGTACTACAGCCCACCTCTCGTGTATATTGGCATGTATCTTGAGGCTACATGGGTGCATATTTGCAGTAAAGTTATTACAGACGAGTGCAGGTAAACGTTGGAAGAAAAAAAAAGTGTGTGAATTTGACTACTAGGCCTACAATGAAATTCACATATTTTCGTCAAAGAGCCGATCGGAAATTGTGAATTTGATTGCACTTTGTTGCTATCGAGGACAAAAGAGTAGGGTAGTGTACACAATAATGCTATTGTAATAGCAATTCTTTTAACTAAACTACTTTCATAACATTTTGAAGACGGTTTACTACAGAGAAAAACAAATCACAGACGAGGTTAAAAAGCAAATTATTGACGGTGCAATTACTTATCGGAATGTTATTATCTTTCATAGACATCTCAAATAGAATCATATTAAAATGAAATAATACTCAACGCCTCCACCTCATTTTCCACAAGAAAAAACAAGAACGGACGAGAAACTATTCATCATATTTTCTTGGCCCAACCATGTACTTTCCAAAAGGAAAGTTTACTTGCTATGGCTGGTAGCAGATGGTAAAATGGTTAGTGCTGGGCTTTTGCAGTCAGATTCCGGCTGATAAGAGGCATCAACCCAAGTTCGAAAATCTGACCATGGTTTCAGAAACTAACAAATCCATTATCCCAATCATCGGTAACTATTGTAATTTGTCATAATTGTTGTAACTTATCAATTCATATCTGCCTGTGAGGATTGTATTATGTTTTGATTCCTTAATAAAACACAAAAGTATAAAAAACTAAGAAATCCATGGGTAGATCTAAATTTGTATGAGAAACCATTAACTTATGAATCAAGTAGGCTTGGTCTCTGCTTCATTCATTCTCATAAGCCCTACATTATGTTTTCTTCAGGTAAAAGATAGATTAATGGTTCCAAATGGGTATTCAATGCTTCATCAGTAGATTCAAAGTTTATAATCTCTCTCTCTCTCTCTCTCCCTCTCTCTCTTTCTTAATCTGTCACTTCCTCTTCCTTCTCTCCTTACATTTCTCTTCTCTCCTCTTCTCTTCCTTTCCTTTCCTTCTTTTCAAGTTACTATCATTGTCTTATTTTCTGATTCAGTTTCCGTCACACTCCATCTTTCTATTATGTTCTCTTTTTAGGTGGTCTGCCATATTTGACAGACCACCTTTTGATTTCGTCAAAACTTTCTTTCTATATTATTTCTTTATTTTATTTCTTCCACCCACTTTTTTGTGCACTCGAAATCTCGGAATCGGCTGGTTCAAATTGCACGAAATTTCGGTCAGTTATCAGTCGTAATAAGATCTCACGGTTCCAATTACTTTCATGTTCATCGGGTCATCTTGACGTCATCCAGGCGCCATTTTGTGAAAATCACCTTAGTGTTATATCTCTATACCGATGGTCATTTCTCATTCATATTTGGCATGATTAAAGTTCATATAAATCCAATTAATGCAAATGCGTCAAATGACGTCTTCGGGTGGATAATAGCTTTAGAAAAAATCTAAACAGGTTTTACAGGCCAGTCCCACCTTCTATAATTGGTGTTTTTTTTTTTTTTTTTTTTTTTTTTTTTTTTTTAAATGTAAATGTGTCTGTGTCCTCCGAAAAGACATTCTCTTACTAGAACATATTGACAGACCACCTAATTCGTCTCCAGTGACGAATTCAAATATCTCGTTTTTTTGTTTTATAGTTATTCTTCTATCAAATGTGAACAATATCACTTTCCTCCCGTCTTTTCCTCTTTTTTTTTTTGGGGGGGGGGGGAATTGAATTCGGTGTACTATGAAAACGATTTGTTTTTGTATTATCGAATTATTATTTTTATCATTATAATCAATCAAAGCAAGACTACATTGTGCACGTGTTTGACAAGCTTTGCTTTTTAACACCGTTCACACTTGTAAGCAAATAAGGAACACTTTATATTCCAAGAAAACATATTAACAGCATTTAGTTAAGACTATCTGTGATATTTTCCTCTTTCCTGAAATCCATCTTGCTTTGAAAATAGTAAAATTTACTCCGAATGCTGCGATTTGTCTGAAACATGAATATTGATTATGTGTGTAGTGTACCTTTGAGATATGAGGGCGATAACAAATTTGGGGTCGTCATCGTGCATGTTGTTGTTGTTGTTGTTCTTCTTCTTCTTCTTCTTCTTTTTCTTCTTCTTTTTCTTCTTCTTCTTCTTCTTCTTCTTCTTCTTCTTCTTCTTCTTCTTCTTCTTCTTCTTCTTTTTCTTCTTCTTCTTCGTCTTCTTCTTCTTCTTCTTCTTTTTCTTCTTTTTCCTGCTCAGTAGATTACTTGTTGCAGTAATCCCAAACACAGCTCCTTGGAAACTATAATTGGCCAACAATGACATTCACATATTTTCGTCAAACAGCCGATCGAAAATGTGTGAATTTGATTACTCTTTATTATATTCACGGGTAAGAGTGTATGACACTGTACACAAAAATCCCATTATTCTTTAACTGAACAATTTTCATAACATATTGAAGACGGTTTACTACAGAAAAATTGCTTTTCTGAATGTTACTATCTTTCATATAACTCGGTGGACACCTTAAAAAAATATAATATTAAACATGAAATAATACTCAACCGCCTCGACCTCATTTTCCACAAGAAAAAACAAGAACGGACGAGAAACTATTCATCATATTTTCTTGGCCTAACCATGTACTTTCCAAAGGAAATGTTTACTTGCTATGGCTGATAGCAGATGGCAAAATGGTTACGTGCTGGGCTTTTGCAGTCAGATTCCGGCTGATAAGAGGCATCAACCCAAGTTCGAAAATCTGACTAAGAAATCCATTATCCCAATTATCTGTAATATTGTTTATTGTGGTAATTGTTGTAACTTATCATTTTATTTCTGCCTGTGAAGGTTGTATTATGTGTTGATTCCTTAATATAATACAAAAGTATAAAAAACTAAGAAATCCATGGGTAGAGCTAAATTTGTATGAGAAACCATTAACTTATGAATCAAGGAGGCTTGGTCTCTGCTTCATTCATTCTCATAAGCCCTACATTATGTTTTGTTTAGGTAAAAGATAGATTAATGGTTCAAAATTGGTATTCAATGCATCATTAGTAGAATCAAAGTTTATAAAAGAAAGTTTATAAAATTATGGACAAAGGTCGTTAGCCATCTGGAGACATAATACCCATCGACGAAAAACAGGGGGGGGGGGGGGGGCAGCGAAGCAAACATGGGCCCCGTGACACATAGCTTAGCGATTGATCGTACGATTTTTACGATGAGTGACCAGCGCAAGCGATCATAAAAGTCAATCCTGCGATAAATTGTTAAGCTTTGTGTTACGGGGCCCTAGTGTTTTTAAGAAATATGTTCACCCAGATCTAATATCAAATTTTGGCCAGCATTTTATTTTTCTATAATTCGATGTAGATATCACGCTACTGGACCAGGCCCGCCGGAAGGGTCCCAGTCATTTTGTCTGTTTTTTTTTTGTTTTGTTTGTTTTTTGTATAAAGGGGCGGGACTATTGAGGCCCACCTCAAACTTTTATGGGGCCCACCTAACTGTTGAAAACACACAGTTATACCCCCTTCGCGTTCACTCGGTTAGGGATGAATGTCAGAAGAGAATGAATTGAAAGTGAATTCAGAATGAATTAGGAGTTAAACAAATATTCACTCTTTATTCCCTCTTTTATGGTGACCTCAGTGATAGCTCAGAATTCTTGAGTGATCACTGAAGTCAACGCTCAAATATAGTGAATATTTATTTTTTTTTACTCTTATTTCACTCTAAATGCACTCATTTCTGCAATACTTCCCTAACAGAGTGAATACGTTCACTCTTTTTTTTCAAAGAGAGTACAGATTAGTAAGTGATCGAGATTACCGAATATGGTATTTTTAATATCGTAACTATATAATAGTTCTTTCAGTGTATTTTTGAGGATGAAATAACACTATACTGTCAAAAGAATGCCCTTTGCTTGTTTGTTTCTTAAAATGGAGATTCAGACATATCGGGCCATCGTGTAGTGCCAAGAATTTCGTGTATTTGCATCGAGATGATGATCAATACACTTAGAGGTCGTATAGAAATATTATGTGTTTTGATCATGGGTGTTGATCCCAGGGGGATGAGGATATATCCCTCAGTATTTTATTTAGGGGGATGGCCTGTACAATCATCCCCCTTTTATTCACCATGAAAAACATGATAAATTTCATAGCCTCCCATAATACTCAGAAAAAAAGAACAAAAGTAAAGACCAAGACAAAGAGAACAGAGAGCAAAAAAACTTTTTTTCAGGAAAGGAAAAGGAAACGGCTTTCAGCGCTCTCTCGCTTTGCTCGTTTCGCATTTTGATTATCCTAATCAATGAGGTTATAATTTTCTCTTTATGGTGGCAAATTGGTTTGCATCTTGTCTTTCTGTGAATGCTTTTATTGTTCAACTCGCATTTAATATCTTTTACGATATTGCCAATGCCAGTTAATATCTTTATCAGAGTTTATTATGAAATAAAACTGGTGTGCATCTTGTCTTTCTATCCAATCTTTTAACCTGTACTATCAATGATATAAGTGCAAGGAGTCGAACGGGAAGAAGGAAAACTATACCAGTCTCGTATAGTCAGACGATGTGTTCATGGGCTGGAATCGTGTGACAGGCTGTATAATGATATTCACCGAAAAATAAAACAGAAACTCAAATCAGCCGAACATTGCCCTACACGAGCAGTGGACCAATCACATCTTAGTATATATCTAGAGATTTCCAATATTAGTTTGTATTATACTAGATTCACTACACTATGAACCAGGATGCAACACTGATATTTACCGATATGAAAGCATAAGCTCACTCTAAATCTATACGAAGACCAAACTGAGAAAGATCTTGTGAGTTAACTCGTTATTGGAACTTAGTGTTAAATTAAGAATTCTCGCGAAGTCTTCTGATTTCTTTTGGGAGTGTTCAGCGTTATACAATTTACCATGAAACCAGTTTCAGATTTCTTTCTCGGCTAAGCTTGTGATCATAGCATAACAATCAGGGAGCTTTAATATCATCAGAAATTTGAACGTGATCATTTTACACCTGACAAGACAAGGCAACTTGAAGGTAAGTATATTTTCATATTGTTCTTGCTTCTATGATTAACCATTTTCTCATCGCATCAGTCCAAAAGACTTCTGAATAGCTGTAACGCAGTCAGTCAAAGTCTAGTCGCCGACCTAATATGAAAATCAATGTGTGAAAGCGACGAACTTTGGTTTGATTATTCATGAAAGGCAATGGTTTTACAAAGTCTGATTCCTCGATTGGTAAATACAAACAAAATAATCCACCCCGTACATATTGATAGCAGTAACCTTCTACTTTAAAAAGATAAACTTAAGTTTTGGTCTGCAAGAACAATATTAAGAAAGGCTGATTAACATTAAATAACAATTGTAAACAATGCAAAAACCTAAACAAAACGAACACACAAAAGGTTCCTCTTAGAACTCAAGATTTTTTTTGAGAAAACAAAATAGGTAACTGAATGGTACTCTAAATTGTTAAAAGTGTTTGAATGGGGATTCAAAGCTAATTATGTTCATGATGTTTCATGGGTTAATTCTGAACGGTGGAGGGTGTTGCAAACGTGATCTGTTTTCTCAGTAATATTTAATCGGTTGATTATGAATGGTAAGGAGTGTTTCAAACGTGGTCTGTTTTGTGAATAATATTTCATCGGTTGATTCTGAAAGGTAAGAGGGTTTTAAACGTACACTCTAAAGGCTTATACCGAAGTGATAGGTCGCGTCGCTTTGACAGCCACGCTACCATTTCTTCAAAGCCCTCAATGCTTCCATTCGACCCAAAATGGTGTGTTGATATGGAAAGCTGATTACGTCATAACTCACTATTGTAGATTGAGGGACTGCAGAACGTGTATTTCTAGAAGGGGAGGGGTCGTGCCTTTATAAAAGAAAGCCTCTTGTAAATGATAATCGTAAATTTATTACTGAGGGGCTGCAGAACGTTTCCTTAAAAATATATATATATATTTATTTGTTGTTTTTTTAGTGTGTGTGTGTGGGGGGGGGGGGGGAGACACCAAACAGGCGGATTCCAGGGGCTATAGGGGGCCCTCTTTTTTGTATGGTTTTGCAAAGCCTTTCCAATGAGCATTTTACAATTAGGGCCTTGGGGGTGTTTTCTTGTAGGCGAAATAAGGTAGCCCCTATTATTATTCTAAATTATCAAAAAAAAAATTACAAGCATTTGGAAAAGCACTGATTAAGGGGCATGAATGGAACATTTTTTTTTCTTCTTTTTTTCTAAGTAGGAAGGAAGGGTTGAGCATGTGAATGGTGTGAGAGGGTTAACTTTAATATGATTTGGAAGGCTCACAAGTGGAATTCAATGAAAGAAAATTGATTGATTCTTTTAGTTGATTAGATTTTTTAAAGTTACAGGAATGCAAAATACCTATGCATTCAAAGTTTTAAGCTTTACTTCTGAAAGAACCCACCCTCCTCCAAAAAGGAAAGACCAAGAAGTAAGCCTATGTGCAGGCACTGAAAGAATAACTAGGGATTTGAATCTGAGAAAAGAAAGAAAGAAAGATAGAAAAATTACAAGCAAACTGTCGAGCTGTTGAGCATCTTGAAAAAAAAATTTAAAACAGAAGGGGGAAGGGGCTTTAGACTCTGCTTCTTCTAGTATCAATTTAAATATCATTTCATTTACTTTTTCTAATTGTTATTACTGTGAATATTTTATTGTTATTAATTTCAGTATTATTACTCATGATATCATTATCGCTGGTATTATATTAGAAAAATTCAAAAAGCATCCTTTCGGCAAAACGGGAGGGGGGGGGGGGGGGCTTTGGACGAATCGTAGCGATGCGACCAGTCCTTTCAATATACTCAAGTCTAAAAACTAAAATGTTGTATCACCATTTGAAATGATGGAAGTGTGACTACGTTTTCAAAATGTTATATTAACAATTTGAACATGTTGAACATGCTGGATTCAACACTACACATGCTTGCATTGTTCGGAGGAGCCTAATTTATCATGAAGTCTTTTTTTTTCGCTGGTCTGAGTAAAATGTTGTGCACAATGCATCATTACATAATCAACAGGTAGTGGCCAGCGTTGTTAAGTAGAGCTATAGTAGATTCATCTTCCTACCTGTAATCAGAAACTCAAAGTCTGGTGGCTTTGGGTGACAAAACTTATCACGACTATTTATGTCCTCGTGGAAGTAAATGTAGTTTCTCTGACTTTTTAATGGACCAAATATTCATTATAATTTTTCAGGGTTACATAATGTCTTATTTTAAGGAAAGGAGCCCTCAAAGGGGGGCTGCTACGCGCCGCTACCTTGATCAAAAAGGGTTCGTGTGTTTCTAGAAACACTAAACCATCACTTCCAAAATAATAGCCAGGAAATTAAGGAAGAATTTAGAAATTAAGAAATTAAACATGCGTCTTGCCTTACCATGCCCTTTCCAAAAGGAAATGTGATCTAGGATCCGTAAAGCAAGAACTTTTAATTTCCATTTGACCACTGTGCCCTTAACCTTAAAAAACGCTACTGGTGAGGCATCTTAGTTGCTCATCAAGAGTGTTTATTGCACTTTAAATTGAATTGAATTCTTGCATGCATAATATACTTTTTATAGAATTTGTCTTCCATTCATCTTTGCCTATAAGTCTTATGCACTGCCATTTTAAAGATTTACAACATCGCTATAAAATCGAAATAATGGTGGCAAAATTATTAAACATTTCAAACTTTGGTCACAGTAATTCCAATTTGAGGCCAGATCTTGAGAGAGCGTAATAGAACGTGGAAATCGTAGCAGAGCGCAGTACATGCAGCAACAGAACTTTGCAGAGGTTAACAGTACTTATTGCGCCATCCTAGGGGATCTTTGTTAGCAAGCAAAGGTCGTAGAATAAATCGTGGAGGCACACTTATCTTGTATAATAGTGGACATCGTGAACATCGTGGCCTAGTGTGAACCCAGTATAAGCAGTCTGTCCGGTGTTTATTTTCAATACGGAGAGCGTCCTTGGGCTAGCGCCCCCCCCCCCCCCCCCCCCCCGGATCTACGACTGATGAGCACCAATGATCTTTCAATAACCACTGCAAAAGTTGCCATTTTTTCCAAAATTTACACAAAAGAAAAAAAAAATAATCTCACATCGTATTTTAAATTTGATATTGAATGATATCGTTTGAGAATGCTTAGGTGATGAAAGTAAATTACAATTTTTAATTTCAGTTGGTTTAGTTGGACTCGAACGTACTACTCAAAGAAAGAAATCCTGAAACATTCAATGCAAGTCATTCACTGCATACATTTGGAAAGGATGTTGTGAAGGTTGATTGGGATGATTCTTTTGGTTTTCTTGTCTGCATCTCCTTTTCTTATATTTCTATCTGTCAGTTGTTATGTATTATATTCTTCCAACATCATCGATATACCTAGTTGAGACTATACAGAATAAAACTTATCAGCTTTATTATTATTTCTTCTTCTTCTTCTTATTATTATTATTATTGTTATCATCACCATGTAATAAAAGAAGTAGTAATATCAGTAGCAATAGTAGTAGTAGTAGTAGTAGTAGCAGCAGCAGCAGCAGCAGTAGTAGTAGTAGTAGTAGTAACAGTAGTAGTAGCAGTAGCAATAGTTGTAGTAGTAGCAGTAGTAGCAGCAGCAGTAGTAGTAGTAGTTGTAGTTGTAGTAGCAGTAGTAGTAACAGTAGTAGTAGCAGTAGCAATAGTTGTAGTAGTAGCAGTAGTAGCAGCAGCAGTAGTAGTAGTAGTTGTAGTTGTAGTAGCAGTAGTAGTAACAGTAGTAGTAGCAGTAGCAATAGTTGTAGTAGTAGCAGTAGTAGCAGCAGCAGTAGTAGTAGTAGTTGTAGTTGTAGTAGCAGTAGTAGTAGTAGTAGTAGCAGTAGTACTTGTAGTTGTAGCAGTAGTAGTAGTAGTAGTAGTAGTAGTAGTAGTAGTAGATAGCAGTAGCATTTGCAGTAGTAGTGGTAGTAGTAGTAGTAGTAGTAGTAGTAGCAGTAGTAGCAGCAGTAGTAGTTGTAGCAGCAGCAGTAGTAGTAGTAGTAGTAGTAGTGGTAGTAGTAGTAGTAGTGGTAGTAGTAGTAGTAGTAGTAGTAGTAGTGGTAGTAGTAGTAGTAGTAGTAGTAGTTGTAGTTGTAGCAGCAGCGGTAGTAGTAGTAGTAGTAGTAGTGGTAGTAGTAGTAGTAGCAGGAGGAGGAGGAGTAGTATTAGTTTTTGAAAAAAAAATAATTTTTTTTTTCAGAAATCAGATCTCAGACTGATCGTATCGTGAGCGATGGGTTTAAAACTCCAGACAAACAGTACAGTATAAACAACTGACTTTCCTTTTCACTTCCTGGCAAGGGATAGTTAGGTTCATCCGCCTAAATAGAAAAAAAAAGCTGGATGTTTTAACCCTTTAACCTCTTTAGTATGATAACAAGCACTAAACAGTGAACTGACATTATGACATAGTTGAATCCGGGTACATATTATGCACCCCAAATTATATGGGGGGGGGGGGGATTCGACTTCAAAGGTGGTAGGTATGTGTCGCTAGCAAGGCAAAAATTGGGGCCTCCCGAACCAGCTATATGAAAATCAGGGTTCCTGGAACTCAGTTTCAATGAACTTGCATGGCCGTCGGGCATGCCGACGTCCAGGCTCTAGTTCTGGCATTTCCTCCTTTCCTTTTATCTTTCCCTCGATCTATCCCTTTTCTATTTCTATATGCATTGCTTTGTTTACCCGTCTATTTATCCTCGTTCGTCTTTTTCCTTTTGTATTTCTTTGTTTTCTCTTGGCTCTATCCTCTTCTTTCCCATATGTATTTATTTGTTTTCACTTCGATCGATCCTCTCCTATTTCATTATGTATTTTAGCTTTTTCCCTTGTCTATGAATTCTCTATATAGTCCCTTCTCGTGTGTCCATGTATCTACGTTCGTAAAGTGCGAAATTTTGCTACCTGTGTGGTCGCTGACGAGTTAGAGTCATTCACCCCCAGTTTTCTTGAATTTAATCGCAAATTCCCTAGGCTGTTGAAATATCTCTCACGTATGTCTTTATAACTTTGTTTCAAAACTTTATTCATAGGAAAATGCTACATCAAACTCCATGACATTCATAACTCTCCTTTGATTGGAAAAAAAAAAGAACTGGATTTATCGCCTTTTTGGTAGCAAGCTTAACAATTTTCTGGCTATTGAGTGTAGAATGTTGAGCACAATGCACAGTTACAAAATGGTGGTGTTTAGATTCATTTTCCTACTGTAATCAGATACGAAAAGTCTGGTGAATTTGGTTAACAAAACTTTCCGCGATCTTTTCTGTCATCGTGAAAGTAAATGCAGTTTCTTGGACTTTTGAATGGATCATATATTTGTCAGGTTTACGCAGTGCCGCAGGAAAAAAAAAAGCCTCAAAAGGGGCTGATGCTCGCCTCTGCTCTGATCAAATAATTTGGTTCGTATGCTTCTAGAAACACATCACTATCACTTCCTAAATATTAGCCAGGGGTGGTAATCTTAGCATATTTTTATCTCTAAATTGTTGAATCATATCTTTAAGATGAAATCGGTATTCTGAAATCACATTATATCTATGGTTTTATCTTCATTTATCTCGGTCTCTCATCTCCAGCGCGCGTGCAGCTTAAAGGAGGATGCAACCCAGACATTAGTGTGCGTCCAGTGAATGAAAAAGAACAAGTAGAGTAAACAGTGAAAGTGTGAGAAAAAAATGGACAATCTGTTCAAGAGTTATGAACTTTGAAAGTTAATCCTTATTACTTAAGTAAATCCTTATTATCATGATTAGGCGATCCTTGAACTGGCAACTTTGCTAGCATCTGTGATGTCATCTTGGACAACTCTCAAGAAAATAAAAGTTTTGTGACTATTGTTTGAGTATAATGCATAAACGCCGTTTTGCCCCACCTTCTTGTGGAAAGCATTTTCATTGACTAAGCGAGATGAGAGTGCTATTTAACAATATTTCTTATTGGTTATTGCCACATATGCCTTCTATGAGATAAAATCTTTAATAAGATGGTCTTCAGAATATCGATTTCAGAAAAGATTCTAAGGGTATCTAAGCTCACTGTTTTTATCCAGTATCTGAGATAATATGGATCTCAGAATACTATCCAACCCCACGGACATGAAACGTGTATCTTGTCTTACCATATCATTTCGAAAAGGAAATGTTTATTTGCTTAGGATCTAGGACCTATAAAGCAAGAAGTTAATAAATAATTCCACTAATCGTTGACATCGTGAATATCGTGGAGCAGTGTATACCCAGTTTTTTTTTCAATAAGAAGGGCGCCCTTGGGCTGGTACTCTTGATCTGTCACAAAATTAATGAGCACCAAGGATCTTTTATTAACCCCTGCCAATAGTGCCATTGTTCGGAAAATGTATACAAAAGAAAAATATAATCTCGAAGCATATTTCAAATTGCTGTTCAATGATAGTCATTCATTGTGCATGTTATGCTTGGAATTCATAATGTAGATTTGGTTAGTAACACTCAACAACCCAAGGAAAATTTATTGAAACATTCTATGCATACATTAGACATGTTCTGAAAGTTGATTAGGATGATTATTATGATTTTCTTGTTTGGCCTTTCCTTTTCTTCCAGTTGTTATGTAAGACATGTTCTTCCAAAATTATTTTGATAATACACCTAGTTGATATCATGCAGAATTACATTATTTAAAGTTTCAAAGTTCAGTTTATTTCCACTCGATGAAAGTGCATGAATTTATGTATTATATCGGCTGTAAATCTGATGCCTTTATGTATTTTATCGAGTGGAAGTAGAGTGAATTTTGAAACTTTGAAACTACATCATCATCATCATCATTATTACTATTATTATTATTATTATTATTATTATTATTATTATTTTTATCATCATCATTATTATTAATGTTATTATTATTACTATTCATATAGCGATAATGATAACAAAAACAACATTAACAATAATAATATTAATATTAGTAATAACCATCATCATCATCATCATCATCATCATCATAATAGTCATCATCATCATCTTTGTGTGCCGTAAGCTTGACCCCTTTGCTGAGGCAGTTGCATTGGCTACCATTCGCACAACGCTCCTACCTATCTGACATCTCTTATCACTCATACCATTCAGCTAGACTTGGCCTACGTTATACCTTACTCTCCATGTACCCAAAACTAACAACAGAGCTGGTAATAATGCTTTTGTGAATGCCGCACCAAGACTGTGGAACGATCTACCACGATTTGTCCACGTGTTCCCCTCCCTAGACGTTTATAAGAAAAATCTTAAAACTGTACTTTTCGATGCCAATCTGTAACTGAACTTTCTAGAGCGCTATGGAACCAGTCATGACCGTGTAAGGGTGCTATATAAATGAACTAATCGTATTGTATTATGTTGTATGATATCGAAGCCTAGTAGTAGTACACTTTTAAAAATTGCAGGTCAGACTTGACCCGGAAAATAGTCCGTTGGGGCCACTCTCCATTCCGCGTCAAAAAATTAGACGGATTTCAGTAAAAATAACCAGGAATAGGGTCAAATGTGACCCAGAAACAAGTCTTGGTGACCATATTCCGGGTCATTTTTTGACCCGGAATGGAGTGTGGCCCCAACGGACTACTTTCCGTGTCAATGTTTTAAGAGTGTATAGTAGTTTAGGTACTATTATCATTATTATTACTGCTATTATTCTTACCATTATCATCAACATAGATATCATCATTGTGACAGTCATCAGAAGTAAAGTTAAGTGAAAGGATAATATAATGAATAATTTTCAGACGTTACCATGGTAAATGCATAGGACTACATGCATACCATGCACGTACAAAGAAAGGCCAGGCCCATAGCACAGATCAGACTGCCAACCAATTTTGGAAGAAATCGTGGTTTTTTTTTTCCTTCATTAAACATGAAATCTAAAACAAGTGAATTATCCTTAGTGAGGTTTGGAATATTGATTGAATGCTGAAATGAACATTTGGGTTTATTGCAAATTGACCTTTTAGTTAAAATAAAGTTCAAAATCGTGTTCAAATCATAAGCAATGCAAGACTACTATGACGTCACTACGAGTTGTAATTGGTTTCATTTTTCTTCTAGGAAGCTCAAAATAGCCCGGAAATTCGATTTTAGTATGACTATTCAGAACATTCAGCAGATTTAACATGTTTAAATTTGGATCTGAACAGCTTAAACATTTTTTTTTTTCAAAATTCGGATGTGAGACCAATGATGTGCGATGGGGTTAAAACACCTACGCACACAGTACATTATAAACATAAGTGACTTTCATTTTCACTTCCTGGCACCGGATTGTTAGGTTCATCTGCTCCAATAGGATCTTTGGGGGTGTTTCATAAAGCTGTTCGTAAGTTACAACGACTTTACGCACGACTGGTAACACGATCTTGACTATATGTGAATGGGAATGTGATTAGCACCCGATGAGAACATGTTCCAGTCGTTCGTGAAGTAACTTAAGAATAGCTTTATGAAACACCCCTTGGATGTTTTAACATTTTAATCGCTTTAGTCAAATAATGGCACAAGCACTGAGCACTGAACTAATATTAGGACATAGCTGAATCCGGGTATGCATATTTCCTCATGTTTTGCTTTTTATTCCTACTTTCTATCATCTTCTCTTTCTGACCTGATTCCCTGTGTTAACCCTTGTTTTGTTTTCATTCTATCTCCATCTAGCTATCTTTCCTTACCTTTCTCTTTGTTTATATACAACCACTGCACTTCTATTTTTTCTTTTCTCCCTGAGCTATCCTTCTAGTTTCTTATTTTATTACTTGTTTTCATTTCATCCATCTCTATCTTTCCTAATGTTTCTCCAGTCTTATAATCTTTCTGTCTTTTGCTATGTTATTCCTTGTGTTTTATGTCCGTCTCTATCTTTCCTTCTATATGTTTTCTCTTTATTGATATATTTCTGATATATTTTTTTTTCCTCTTGTGTCTATCCTCCTTATATTATTCGTTGCATGGTTTCATTCTATCCGTCTCTATCTTTCTTTATGTTTCTCTTTCTTTAAATTCTTTTGTCTTTCTGTCTTTCCTTATGCTATTCCTTGTGTTGGTTCTGTCTGTCTCCTCCCTATATAGGTTTATCTTTGTTTATATTCTTCATTTATCTTTTGTGTCTATTCGAGTCCTTACAGTGCCCTCCAAAAGTTTTTGTACACCTGTAATCAGAACTAATTTTTCCACATTCACCTACACTTTTTTTCATCATCAGATTCATGGAACTGCAAAATTTGGTATCATATTGAAGAGTAGACATTAGCACCCAAGTTAACACCAGATTAAGAATCATGGAGCCTTTCAGGAGGCATGTAGGGAAAAAATCACAATCCCTGCACCCTCCCCCTACCATGCAAGCCTAGGGAGCGCGCTTTGCAAATAAAAATAAAATCCTAGCTGCACCACTGATTCTAGACTTAATTACCGGGAAATTTTTGGTTATGCGCATGCCCCTCCCTCCCCCCCCCCCCCCCCCATAACAGGCAGAGAGCGTAAGAAGAGCGGAAACTGACAGCGAAATAACGTCGAAGCTTCCGCGCTTTGCGCGGGAGGGGAAAACTCAGTCCTAGCTACGCCACAGATTCTAGACATAGTTACCGGGAAATTTTGTGCTCTGCCCCTCCCCCCTGATAACAGGTACCTGTTACGCCCCTGCAAACTAGTGACCTCCTCATTCAGCTGCGGATGATGATTAGGGTAATATGTTGTCTTTTTTTACGCATGACTGCCTTCTGAAACACCTCATGATTCTTAAACTGGTGTCAACTTGATTGCTGATGTCTACTCTTCAGTTTCATACCATTTTTTTGTATATCTTCCCTTATGTTCCTCTGTTTCAATACTTCCATCATCTTTTCTCGCTATCCTTCTTGAT
>CM057168.1:21294180-21311084 GCA_029962745.1 Echinometra lucunter | reverse complement strand
TTGTTTGACCCAGAGAGGAAAATATGTTTGATTCATTTATTGGACTTAGCATTTTATAATTCTTGATGTTACTTTAACTGTTTTTAATGTGTATGGCCGAATATTATGATCGTTTATGCTGGAAATCCCTGGAATAACAACGCTAACTCCTTCGTAGAAATGCTCTTCGGCTATTCTTCCATACTGGGTTGATGATTTTATTACGTGACTGACAAGGCAATTCAGTAAGAGTTGGCCTTGATGTGTTTGTTGTATGTCGTCTGTGTGTAGTCGTTGAAACAGAGTTCAACTTGATTTGGTCTCAAACAGAGGGGAATTAATTACATAAGCACATCTACCACATTCTTTTAAGGTACAGGTCTAAACAGAAGTTCCAGAAACGATAAGAAAAACCCCACAATCGCTGGCAGATGGGGGTGGGATTAAACAGGTCTGAGCCCTCTCTTCAAAAGTAAAATGCCGGAACTCCCCCCCCCCCAAAAAAAAATGATACGGATAATGGACATGACATGATGAGCGATCAAGATACACCTTTCCCTCCCCCCCCCCTCTCTCTCTCTCTTTCTTCTCTCTCTCTCTCTCTCTTTCTTACTCTGTCCCTTCCTCTTCCTTTTCTCTTTATATTTCTCTTCTCTCTTTTTTTCTCTTCCTTTCCTTTCCTTCTTTTCAAGTTACCCTCCTTGTCTTATTTCTGATTCGGTTTCCTTCACACTCCATTTTTCTATTATGTTCTCTGTTTTATTTTTCTAGTTATTCTTCTATTAGTCGTGAACATTATCACTTTCCTCCCGTATTTTCCTCTTTTTTTTGGGGGGGGGGGGTGAATTTGGTGTACTATAAGAACGACTTATTTTTTTATCATATAATCAATCAAAGCAAGACTACATTGTGCACGTGTTTGACAAGCTTTGCTTTTTATACATCTCCACATGTTTCTTGCTTTTATTATGATATGGGCATATACCTGGTATAACTACCTATGATTAAAGGCATTGGCTAACTTTGTGAGTAGCTGATTTAAAAAAATTATCAACTAAGATGAAACATGTGCATGAGTACTTGTATTTGTACTACAAAAAACCCTGGAAACCACAACCATAATTTAGAATGAAAAAATATAAGTTAGACGCAAACGACGATTTATTACCGTTCGTCTCTCGAGACAATCACTAAGAGGACCACTTTGCTTGAATTTGAAATGCCGTTATGTGCCGCTCCCGCCGCGTGATACGCCAATACACACAGTACGGTAAGGTGAGTCATACGCGCATGCGCACTCCTTGTGTCTATTCTGTGCAAACCGACCATCGTATATTTTCATTTCTCAAAACTTGGTTCACATTTTTGATATTTAAAAATACTTCCTGTGGATTTAACTTTGAAACTTTCAGACTGGTATTTTTACAACTATAACCCTTAGGTGATTTATCCCATTTTCAAGTAACAAAACAATGTATTTTTTAAAATCATACCAATGTTAGCCAATGCCTTTAATTATTTAATATTTATCTATATCGATGAAAAGACATTGTCATTGTTGCTTCATTATTGTATTGATATCCATGTTTATGATTGAAACAGTGATAAACCGAACTGAACTGAACTGATCAATGCCTGTGCGACGAATCAAACTGAATAATTATCAAGCATTTGGGTAATATCTAGGAAAGGATGTAGTTTCCACACGTAGCTAACATGTCCTTCATTTCAGCTGGAAATGAAAGTATAATAGCTTGTAATACAAAAATACGGAAATGAGCCAAGTTAAAACTGATTGATAGTTTCTCGTTCCAGCCTAAGCCCTGTTCTTGTTATTTGTTGTAGAAGCACACAAAGTACACACAACCACCAAGACCCGCAGAGGCTCACGGATCATTGCATAACAATACTCTCTGTATCTAATGGGAAACTGAAACCAAGTCTGACGAGTTGGTTCGATTGCACAACATAACAATGCACGTCGATTTCTACATGTGGGACAAACATTGATGTACAGATCTAAGCGTGGCTTGTGCAGGTTGCATTAAATTTCACCGTTTACACTTGTAAGCTAGTAAGGAACATTTTATATTCCAAGGAAACATATTAACAGCATTCAGTTAAGACTATCTGTGATATTTTCCTCTTTTCTGAAATCCATCTTGCTTTCAAATATAAAATTTTCATTGAATGCTGCGATTTGTCTGAAACACGAATACTGATCATGTGTGTAGTGTGCCAGTGAGATATGAGGGCGATAACAAATTTTGGTCGTTATCGTTCTTTTTTTTTTTTCTTCTTCTTTCTTCTCTTCTTCTTCTTTCTTCTTCTTTCTTCTTCTTTCTTCTCTCTTCTTCTTCTTCTTTTCTTCTTCTTCTTTTTTCTTCCTCTTCTTTCTTCTTCCTGTTCATAACACGTCGCAGTAATCCCAGAACGCAGCTCCTTGGAAGCTATAATGTACTACAGCCCACCTCTCGTGTATATTGGCATGTATTCTGAGGCTACATGGGTGCATATTTGCAGTAAAGTTATTACAGACGAGTGCAGGTTAAAACGTTGGAAGAAAAAAAAAAGTGTGTGAATTTGACTACTAGGCCTACAATGAAATTCACATATTTTCGTCAAAGAGCCGATCGGAAAATTGTGAATTTGATTGCACTTTGTTGCTATCGAGGACAAAAGAGTAGGGTAGTGTACACAATAATCCTATTGTAATAGCAATTCTTTTAACTAAACTACTTTCATAACATTTTGAAGACGGTTTACTACAGAGAAAAACAAATCACAGACGAGGTTAAAAAGCAAAATTATTGACGGTGCAATTACTTATCGGAATGTTATTATCTTTCATAGACATCTCAAAATAGAATCATATTAAACATGAAATAATACTCAACCGCCTCCACCTCATTTTCCACAAGAAAAAACAAGAACGGACGAGAAACTATTCATCATATTTTCTTGGCCCAACCATGTACTTTCCAAAAGGAAATGTTTACTTGCTATGGCTGGTAGCAGATGGTAAAATGGTTAGTGCTGGGCTTTTGCAGTCAGATTCCGGCTGATAAGAGGCATCAACCCAAGTTCGAAAATCTGACTAAGAAATCCATTATCCCAATTATCTGTAAATATTGTTTATTGTGGTAATTGTTGTAACTTATCATTTTATTTCTGCCTGTGAAGGTTGTATTATGTGTTGATTCCTTAATATAATACAAAAGTATAAAAAACTAAGAAATCCATGGGTAGAGCTAAATTTGTATGAGAAACCATTAACTTATGAATCAAGGAGGCTTGGTCTCTGCTTCATTCATTCTCATAAGCCCTACATTATGTTTTGTTTAGGTAAAAGATAGATTAATGGTTCAACAATTGGTATTCAATGCATCATTAGGAGAATCAAAGTTTATAAAAGAAAGTTTATAAAATTATGGACAAAGGGTCGGTAGCCATCTGGAGACATAATACCCATCGACGAAAAACAGGGGGGGGGGGGGGGCAGCGAAGCAAACATGGGCCCCGAGTGACACATAGCTTAGCGATTGATCGTACGATTTTTACGATGAGTGACCAGCGCAAGCGATCATAAAAGTCAATCCTGCGATAAATTGTTAAGCTTTGTGTTACGGGCCCTAGTGTTTTTAAGAAATATGTTCACCCAGATCTAATATCAAATTTTGGCCAGCATTTTATTTTTCTATAATTCGATGTAGATATCACGCTACTGGACCAGGCCCGCCCGCGGAAGGGTCCCAGTCATTCTGTCTGTTTTTTTGTCTTTGTTTGTTTTTTGTATAAGGGGCGGGACTATTGAGGCCCACCTCAAACTTTTATGGGCCCACCTAACTGTTTGAAAACACACAGTTATACCCCCTTCGCGTTCACTCGTTAGGGATGAATGTCAGAAGAGAATGAATTGAAAGTGAATTCAGAATGATTAAGAGTTTAAACAAATATTCACTCTTTATTCCCTCTTTTATGGTGACCTCAGTGATAGCTCAGAATTCTTGAGTGATCACTGAAGTCAACGCTCAAATATAGTGAATATTTATTTTTTTTTACTCTTATTTCACTCTAAATGCACTCATTTCTGCAATACTTCCCTAACAGAGTGAATACGTTCACTCTTTTTTTTTCAAAGAGAGTACAGATTAGTAAGTGATCGAGATTACCGAATATGGTATTTTTAATATCGTAACTATATAATAGTTCTTTCAGTGTATTTTTGAGGATGAAATAACACTATACTGTCAAAAGAATGCCTTTGCTTGTTTGTTCTTAAAATGGAGATTCAGACATATCGGGCCATCGTGTAGTGCCAAGAATTTCGTGTATTTTGCATCGAGATGATGATCAAATACACTTAGAGGTCGTATAGAAATATTATGTGTTTTGATCATGGGTGTTGATCCCAGGGGGATGGAGGATATATCCCTCCAGATTTTATTTAGGGGGATGGCCTGTACAATCATCCCCCTTTTATTCACCATGAAAAACATGATAAATTTCATAGCCTCCCATAATACTCAGAAAAAAAGAACAAAAGTAAAGAACAAGACAAAGAGAACAGAGAGCAAAAAAACTTTTTTCAGGAAAGGAAAAGGAAACGGCTTTCAGCGCTCTCTCGCTTTGCTCGTTTCGCATTTTGATTATCCTAATCAATGAGGTTTATAATTTTCTCTTTATGGTGGCAATTGGTTTGCATCCTTGTCTTTCTGTGAATGCTTTTATTGTTCAACTCGCATTTAATATCTTTTACGATATTGCCCATGCCAGTTAATATCTTTATCAGAGTTTATTATGAATAAAACTGGTGTGCATCTTGTCTTTCTATCCAATCTTTTAACCTGTTAATCAATGATATAGTGCAAGGAGTCGAACGGGAAGAAGGAAAACTATACCAGTCTCGTATAGTCAGACGATGTGTTCAGTGGGCTGGAATCGTGTGACAGGCTGTATAATGATATCACCGAAAAATAAAACAGAAACTCAAATCAGCCGAACTTTGCCCTACACGAGCAGTGGACCATCACATCTTAGTATATATCTAGAGATTTCCAATATTAGTTTGTATTATACTAGATTCACTACACTATGAACCAGGATGCAACACTGATATTTACCGATATGAAAGCATAAGCTCACTCTAAATCTATACGAAGACCAAACTGAGAAAGATCTGTGAGTTAACTCGTTATTGGAACTTAGTGTTAAAATTAAGACTTCTCGCGAAGTCTTCTGATTTCTTTTGGAGTGTTCAGCGTTATACAATTTACCATGAAACCAGTTTCAGATTTCTTTCTCGGCTAAGCTTGTGATCATAGCATAACAATCAGGGAGCTTTAATATCATCAGAAATTTGAAACGTGATCATTTTACACCTGACAAGACAAGGCAACTGAAGGTAAGTATATTTTCATATTGTTCTTGCTTCTATGATTAACCATTTTCTCATCGCATCAGTCCAAAAGACTTCTGAATAGCTGTAACGCAGTCAGTCAAGTCTAGTCGCCGACCTAATATGAAATCAATGTGTGAAAGCGACGAGAACTTTGGTTTGATTATTCATGAAAGGCAATGGTTGTACAAAGTCTGATTCCTCGATTGTAAATACAAAACAAAATAATCCACCCCGTACATATTGATAGCAGTAACCTTCTACTTTAAAAAGATAAACTTAAGTTTGGTCTGCAGAACAATATTAAGAAAGGCTGATTAACATTAAATAACAATTGTAAACAATTGCAAAAACCTAAACAAAACGAACACACAAAAGGTTCCTCTTAGAACTCAAGATTTTTTTGAGAAAAACAAAATAGGTAACTGAATGGTACTCTAAATTGTTAAAGTGTTTGAATGGGGATTCAAAGCTAATTATGTTCATGATGTTTCATGGGTTAATTCTGAACGGTGGAGGGTGTTGCAAACGTGATCTGTTTTCTCAGTAACATTTAATCGGTTGATTATGAATGGTAAGGAGTGTTTCAAAACGTGGTCTGTTTTGTGAATAATATTTCATCGGTTGATTCTGAAAGGTAGAGGGTTTTAAACGTACACTCTAAAGGCTTATACCGAAGTGATAGGTCGCGTCGCTTTGACAGCCACGCTACCATTTCTTCAAAGCCCTCAATGCTTCCATTCGACCCAAAATGGTGTGTTGATATGGAAAGCTGATTACGTCATAACTCACTATTGTAGATTGAGGGACTGCAGAACGTGTATTTCTAGAAGGGGAGGGGTCGTGCCTTTATAAAAGAAAGCCTCTTGTAAATGTTAATCGTAAATTTATTACTGAGGGGCTGCAGAACGTTTCCTTAAAAATATATATATATATTTATTTGTTGTTTTTTAGTGTGTGTGTGTGTGGGGGGGGGGGGGGGGGAGAGACACCAAACAGGCGGATTCCAGGGGCTATAGGGGGCCCTCTTTTTTGTATGGTTTTGCAAAGCCTTTCCAATGAGCATTTTACAATTAGGGCCTTGGGGGTGTTTTCTTGTAGGCGAAATAAGGGAGCCCCTATTATTATTCTAAATTATCAAAAAAAAAAAAAATTACAAGCATTTGGAAAAGCACTGATTAAGGGGCATGAATGGAACATTTTTTTTCTTCTTTTTTTCTAAGTAGGAAGGAAGGGTTGAGCATGTGAATGGTGTGAGAGGGTTAACTTTAATATGATTTGGAAGGCTCACAAGTGGAATTCAATGAAAGAAAATTTATTGATTCTTTTAGTTAATTAGATTTTTTAAAGTTACAGGAATGCAAAATACCTATGCATTCAAAGTTTTAAGCTTTACTTCTGAAAGAACCCACCCTCCTCCAAAATGGAAAGACCAAGAAGTAAGCCTATGTGCAGGCACTGAAAGAATAACTAGGGATTTGAATCTGAGAAAAGAAAGAAAGAAAGATAGAAAAATTACAAGCAAACTGTCGAGCTGTTGAGCATCTTGAAAAGAAAATTTAAAACAGAAGGGGGAAGGGGCTTTAGACTCTGCTTCTTCTAGTATCAATTTAAATATCATTTCATTTACTTTTTCTAATTGTTATTACTGTGAATATTTTATTGTTATTAATTTCATTATTATTATTCATGATATCATTATCGCTGGTATTATATTAGAAAAATTCAAAAAGCATCCTTTCGGCAAAAAGGGAGGGGGGGGGGGCTTTGGACGAATCGTAGCGATGCGACCAGTCCTTTCAATATACTCAAGTCTAAAAACTAAAATGTTGTATCACCATTTGAAATGATGGAAGTGTGACTACGTTTTCAAAATGTTATATGAACAGTTTGAACATGTTGAACATGCTGGATTCAACACTATACATACTTGCATTGTTCGGAGGAGCCTAATTTATCATGAAGTCTTTTTTTTTCGCTGGTCTGAGTAAAATGTTGTGCACAATGCATCATTACATAATCAACAGGTAGTGATCAGGGTTGTTAAGTAGAGCTATAGTAGATTCATCTTCCTACCTGTAATCAGAAACTCAAAGTCTGGTGGCTTTGGGTGACAAAACTTATCACGACTATTTCTGTCCTCGTGGAAGTAAATGTAGTTTCTCTGACTTTTTAATGGACCAAATATTCATTATAATTTTTCAGGGTTACATAATGTCTTATTTTAAGGAAAGGAGCCCTCAAAGGGGGGCTGCTACGCGCCGCTACCTTGATCAAAAAGGGTTCGTGTGTTTCTAGAAACACTAAACCATCACTTCCAAAATAATAGCCAGGAAATTAAGGAAGAATTTAGAAATTAAGAAATTAAACATGCGTCTTGCCTTACCATGCCCTTTCCAAAAGGAAATGTGATCTAGGATCCGTAAAGCAAGAACTTTTAATTTCCATTTGACCACTGTGCCTTTAACCTTAAAAAGCGCTACTGGTGAGGCATCTCAGTTGCTCATCAAGAGTGTTTATTGCACTTTAAATTGAATTGATTTCTTTCATGCATAATATACTTTTTATAGAATTTGTCTTCCATTCATCTTTGCCTATAAGTCTTACGCACTGCCATTTTAAAGATTTACAACACCGCTATAAAATCGAAATAATGGTGGCAAAATTATTAAACATTTCAATCTTTTGTCACAATAATTCCGATTTGAGGCCAGATCTTGAGAGAGCGTGATAGAACGTGGAAATCGGAGCAGAGCGCAGTTTATGCAGCAACAGAACTTTGCAGAGGTTAACAGTACTTATTGCGCCATCCTAGGGGATCTTTGTTAGCAAGCAAAGGTCATAGAATAAATCGTGGAGGCACACTTTTCTTTTATAATAGTGGACATCTTGAACATCGTGGCCTAGTGTGAACCCAGTATAAGCAGTCTGTCCGGTGTTTTATTTTCAGTAAGGAGAGCGTCCTTGGGCTAGCACCCCCCCCCCCCCCCATCTACGACTGATGAGCACCAATGATCTTTCAATAACCACTGCAAAAGTTGTCATTTTTCGCAAAATTTACACAAAAGAAAACAATAATCTCACACCGTATTTCTTTTTTTTTTCATAATCACCTTTATTGATTTCAAACAAAGGGAAACAAACATAAAAAGTCCAGGTTACATGTTTCTATGGGAAAATTGTACAGGACTGTGGGTAAAACGAAGAGCATGATTACAAAACATAGGACTTACATCATAAAACATATACATAAAATACATCAAACATATTTAAGCATATTGTGACATAGTGGGGGTAAGAACTAAACCAAGAATGAAGGTAAAATGGGGAAAATGCAGTAACATATAGACGTCATAATAAATTGATGCTGATGTTTTCCGAACGAAGGAGTAGCTGAGTCTATGCCTACAATGAAAGAAATAGAAGAGCTGAAGGGCAGCAAAGGCCAGAAGGAAATGAATTATGGACTGAAAACAGGGAAGAAGAGGGTATATGGAGAAGGAACTGTATAGAAGGAAAGGGTTCTGAAAGACGAAACTGGATTAGAGAGAATTTAGCAAAGGATAAAGATAAGGGGTAGGAAGACTAAAAAGCAAGAAATAAAGACGTATGCAGGATACACAAAGTTAATCCAGTAGTGACATGTCTGTCCAATGCGGTTCACCCCTGGCATTGAATATTACATAGGATCCTACAAGGGCCAGTTTACTAATTGTGAGTATGGTATTCTTACAAGCTCTAACATTTACATGATGGAATATTTTTTTGATCTGCTGTTTATTTGCTTTTGTTACAACACCTTTAGATCCTACTTCAAAACATATTATTTGAGATTCGCAATTACTTGCCTTAATATCTTCGTGCAGTTGTGAATCCCGTTCTAGTTTTCTTTCTCTCGCTTTCTGAATGTTTGGTTCGAAAGGTACAGTCAATTCTATCAATATTACTTTGGGCTTGTCCCTTTCTTGGAAGTAGAGGACTATATCTGGGTTTTCAAGAGTAGGCATAATATTAGGGGGATGGTACCTCCCATACCCTAAGTCCTGGTAGGTCAGCAAAATACGGTTACAGAAACGTGATTGACCTCCGCACTTCTCTTCAATTCATTGGCAATGAAGCGTAGAACGCTATTATGTCTATATGTGTACCTACCTTGTTGCAGTGCAACGGTACACGAATTGAGGATGTGTAGAAGAGTGCCCTTACAATTACATAAACTGCATTTTTCAGTAAGTTTTTTACCCCACAATTTCAAATTTTCTGGTGTTGGGAGGCAATCGATTGATGCTCGAGTTGCAAAACTAAGAAGACCCTTGGGAGACCATACATAATTCCTGTTCACGTTAGGTCACTCCCTTCCTCTTCCAACAACTTCATCAAATTACCTTGCTTGGCTAGGGGAGATATACGGTCAGACCATTTCTCATGTTTGTCCGCTGTAATGACACCTTTTAGAACAGGTTTCACTTTTTCCATGACTGAGAATCGCTTGCATTCTCAGCAGCTTCGATCATTTCCATTGATTTTTTAACCCCAAATTTCTTTGATTTTAGGGTCCAACTGCTCTCTCTGTCTATTTTAGTTTGAACTGCATGTTTGACTTTTGTATCACCCTTGAGTAGCGTAGAAGCTAGAGACATAGTATGGCATTGGAGGTATAACTCTGACATTAGGGTAAATTTCAGACCTTTGGCAGCATACAGGATTGAGGGAGTTGCTCCGTGCTGGGGGATGTTCAGCCATTTCTTGATAAATCTGCTTTGGAGAGAGTTTAAGGTATTCAATTATGTGTCTGTTAAATTGTGAACAGTTAGGAGATACCTGAGAGATGGTTGACCGTACTGGATAAATACTCTAGTTTTGTACTCGTTCCTTATCAGACTATTATCAATATTACACAACATGCCATACAATTTCTTCTCAACGATTTTGAAGGTACCTTGTGATTTTCCAAAGAAAATTATATAAGATCCTAAGAACTTTTCTGGTTGGTCATACACGGTACGTATCGGAACATTGTTGATATACAAATTAGGGTCCTTAGCAGAACCACCACAAATGGATAATGATGAACATTTAGATGGCTTTAACTCCAAATTCATCAAATCAATCTTTAGACCTATGTCTTCCATAATACGCTGGTGAGTCCTCTGATTCCCCGTAGTGAGACAAAAATCATCGGCAAATGGTAAGGTTATGTATTTCTGACCCTCTAAATTGTACCCGAACTTATCCTCAAGTTGTTTCAAATAAGTGCTAAGGGGGTTAAAGGCAACAAGGAACAGAATTGGAGACATGGGGTCTCCTTGGTATACCCCGCGCTTGAAACTAATGGGATCAGATGTCCACGTTAAGCTTTTCACTTCACCTTACAAACCAGAATACAGATTACGGATACGCATAATCACTATTTCAGGTTTATAACAGGATTTCAGAGTGTCATATATCAGTGAGTGTTCCACCGATACGAATGCAACTGCTAGATTGAAATATGTTATATGCAAAGTCTTTTTCTTGAGCGTTTGCACTAAGTTCATTCATTACTTGGGAATGCTCAATGCACCCACTTATGCCCTTCAAGAACGCCTTTTTTGTGGAAGTATCAATCATGCCCTTCAAACAGAAATGATTCCATTCTTTCCGCTATTATTTGGTGGTAGATTTTCCCGATACATGACGTTAGTGAAATCATACGAAACTTTCCAGGCTTGTCCCGGGGGCCACTTTTGTATATCAACGAAATTCTGCTTTTAGACCAAGATTCGGGGGGGGGGGGGGGGTTCCGGAAACAAGGATCTTTGAATAAAGCATTGCCATAAAGTAGTGTGTCGAAGGCAGTTTACGCAAAAGGCCGTACATGAGACCATCAGGGCCGGGTGACGAAGTTGGGTTTTCCGAGTTAAGATCGCCTTTACATCTTTTGGTCGAATGGGAGAAAGGTCGAAAGAGTCATCCTGAGGGACCGGAATGTATGGAAACCATGATGTAAAAGTGAAGTCAAGGGGTTTTGCCGTGGAATATTTGGAAGGATAGTACTGATCAGCCATTTCCTTTGTAAACAAAGGAGTGGGACATTCGTTCTCGTCGCTACTTAACGATGCTTCACAACACTTTTTTGCGAACTGCCAGAAGTTTTTTTTTTAGCAAGTTTGCTCTTTTGCAGCGATCTCTGTTGATTTTTCAAGTAAGTTACTGCTTTCAGAGCGTCACGAAATGATATTGAATGATATCCTTTGAGAATGCTTAGGTGATGGAAATAAATTACAGTCTCGAATTTCTATTGGTTTAGTTGGACTCGAACGTGCAACTCAAAGAAAGAAATCCTGAAACATTCAATGCAAGAGATTCACTGCATACATTTGGAAAGGATGTTGTGGAGTTTGGGATGATTCTTTTGGTTTTCTTGTTTGCATGTCCTTTCCTTATATTTCCATGTGTCAGTTGTAATGTATTATATTCTTCCAACATCATTTTGAAGATATACCTAGTTGAAACTATACAGAATAACACTTATCAGCATTACTATTTCTTCTTTTTCTTCTCCTTCTTCTTATTCTTCTTCTTATTATTATTATTATCAATATTATCATTATTATCGTTATTATTATTAATATCATTATCATTAGTATTATTATTATTATTATGGTTATTGTTATTATTATTATTAATTTCATCATCATCATGTAATAAAAGAAGTAGTAGTAGTACTAGCAGTAGCAATAGTAGTAGTAGTAGTAACAATGGTAATAATAGTAGTAGTAGTAGAAGTAGTAGTAGTAGTTGAAGTAGTAGTAGTAGTAGTAGTAGTGGTAGAAGTAGTAGTAGTAGTAGTAGTAGTAGTGGTAGAAGTAGTAGTAGTAGTAGTAGTAGTAGTAGCAGCAGCAGTAGTACTAGTAGTAGCAGTAGTAGTAGTAGTAGTAGCAGTAGTAGTAGTAGTAGCAGCAGCAGTGGTAGTCGTAATAGTAGTAGTAGTAGTAGTAGTAGTAGCAGTAGTAGTAGTAGTAGTAGTAGCAGTAGTAGTAGTAGTAGTAGCAGTAGTAGTAGTAGTAGTAGTAGTAGTAAAAGTAGTAGTAGTAGTAGTGGTGGTGGTAGTAGCAGCAGCGGCAGCAGTAGTAGTAGTCTTAGTAGTAGTAGTAGTAGTAGTAGTAGTAGTAGTAGTCGTCGTCGTCGTAGTAGTAATAGTAGTTGTACTTGTAGTAGTAGTAATAGTAGCAACAGTAGTAGTAGTAGTAGTAGTGGTAGTAGTTTTAGTAGTAGTAGTAGTAGTAGTAGTAGTAGTAGTAGTGGTAGTAGTTTTAGTAGTAGTAGTAGTAGTAGTAGTAGTAGTAGCAGTAGCCTGATAGCAGACGGACGTCTTTAAGACGTCAAGAACTGGTCATAAACTGCTCCACGTGTCATATGTCGTATACACTATTTTACGACAACCTTATGACGTCTTTATAGAACCAAATTTTTCTCAATTTTTTTAAAACAAAAGATGACATATATTTTTACGTCAATTATTACCCACTTAATAACAGCTCTTTTCAAGACCATAACATGACGTCTTTACGTCAGTTTTACGTCGTGATACGATTGTAATAGTTGATCATGATTCATGAATATTCATGAATGACCAGAAATGACTTAACTTCGTGCAAAAAAAGGAAGATAACATTTGAATTTTTAACATTTTATTCAATGATTACACTGCTAGGTGGACTAGATACGTAGAAGCCAAGTCCTTTAACAAAAATGAAATTAACATGCATTCAATATAAAATTCCGTTAAGGTTTTCTTTTCATTTATAGTCAGTTAGTTTAACAAAGGGGCGGATACCGGATCTCGGGGGCGGGGGGTCAACCGCTCCCCTAAAAAGTAAAATTTTTATATGATATCTTGCCTGAAAATTGTGCATTTAGATTTTTAAAAAAAAAGGAACGGGATCCAATCACGGCTGCTGATCGAGCGAAGTGACTTCTATTCTTAAGCTTGATTGTGGGCCATTTCCCTCTTTTCCTGAAGACTACGACTAGATACACCATTCTCTACTTTTGTAGCTTCCTACTTAGTTTCATCACTTTCCTTTCTTCATTGTATTCCTTTCTTTTCTCTCTTCTCATGATCAGATTTGGTTCCCATGGGAGTGTGCCGCTGAAGCTGTCAAAAGCGTACCAATTACTAAAGTTTTTATTTTCTTGAATGTGTACTTTGACGCAAAAATGGGAGCAAAAGAGTGGATATTTAAAAAAAAACAACAAAACAAATTACCTTATACCTTATTAAACGAATAGCAACCCTCTACCCCTCGCCCATCCCTGTTTGTCCGTATCAGGACAACTCCCCCGGAGGACAACTCCCCCGGGGACGACTCCCACCTGACAACTCCCCCGGAGGACAACTCCCCCGGAGGACAGCTCCCCCGCAGGACAGCTCCCCCGCAGGACGGGTCCCCCGGAGGACATCTCCCCCGGAGGACAACTCCCCCGCAGGACAACTCCCCCGCAGGACAACTCCCCCGGAGGACAACTCCCCCGCAGGACAACTCCCCCGCAGGACAACTCCCCCCGAGGACGACTCCCCCGAGGACAACTCCCCCGGAGCACAACTCCCAAGGGGATGACTCCCATCACACAACTCCCCCGGAGGACACTCCCCCCCCCCCCCCCCTTTATGGACAAAATTACGCATGAAATTTTGTTTTTATGACAACGCCTTGCTCGTGAGGAACTGTAAAATAAATCTTTCCTTTTTATAAATCAAACTTAAGTAATTAATCCAGTATTTTTTGTTTTTATTACAACTCTCCCGGAGGAGAACAGCTCCTCGGGGATGACAAATGGGATCGGCGAGGGGTAGAGGGTTGTTATTCGTTTAATAAGTTATTATGTAATTTTTCGCTTTAATTGCTAACTTTTTTGAAAAATATCCACTCTTTTGCTCCCATTTTTGCGCCAAAGTACACATTCAAGAAAATAAAAACTCTAGTAATGGGTACGCTTTTCCGCCCAAGAGTGTTGGGTTTGACAGCTTCAGCGGCACACTCCCATCGGAACCAAATCTGATCATGAGAAGAGAGAAAAGAAAGGAATAAAATGAAGAAAGGAAAGTGAGGAAACTAAGTAGGAAGCTACAAAAGTAGAGAATGGTGTATCTAGTCGTAGTCTTCAGGAAAAGGGGGAGATGGCCCACAATCAAGCTGAAGAATAGAAGTCACTCCGCTCGATCAGCAGCCGTGATTGGGTCCCGTTCCTTTTTTTTTTTTTTTTAATCTAAATGCACAATTTTCAGGCAAGATATCATATAAAAATCTTACTTTTTAGGGGAGCGGTCGACCCCTCCCCCCCCCCCCCCCCCCCTCCCGAGATCCGGTATCCGCCCCTTTGTTAAACTCACTGACTATAAATAAAAAGAAAACCTTAACGGAATTTTATAATGAATGCATGTTAATTTCATTTTTGTTAAAGGACTTGGCTTCTACGTATTTAGCGTCCAGGGAGCATGTGCGAGTATCGTTCTTTGCGCTGAAACCACATGAAAACATTTAATTATAAAATACCTCATTCAAGAGTAAAAGATAAACAAAAAGGAAAAGTCATCGTTAGATTCTTATGATTTGACAAATCTAGGCACTGTTAGGCTCTATATAACAAAGAAAAAAATAAGAAAAACAAATACATAAAACTTCTAGGTTTCAGGTCAGCTGAATGCAGATATTCTAAGTAAGAAAAATGATTAATTTCATCAGCGAATTTAGATATCAAAGCTCAATATGTGTCCAAAATTGTCAAATCATAAGAATCTAACGATGACTTTTCCTTTTTGTTTATCTTCTACTCTTGAATGAGGTACTTTATTATTAATGTTTTCATGTGGTTTCAGCGCAAAGAATGATACTCGCACATGCTCCCTGGACGCTAAATACGTAGAAGCACAATGTGTACTTTGGCGCAAAAATGGGAGCAAAAGGATGGGGGTATTTTGTTTAAAAGTTAGCAATTAGAGCGACAAATGACCTAATACCTTATTAAACGAATAGCAACCCTCTACCCCCTCGCCCATCCCATTTGTCATCCCCGAGGAGCTGTTCTCCTCCGGGAGAGTTGTAATAAAAACAAAAAATACTGGATTAATTACTTAAGTTTGATTTATAAAAAGGAAAGATTTATTTTACAGTTCCTCACGAGCAAGGCGTTGTCATAAAAACAAAATTTCATGCGCAATTGTGTCCATAAAGGGGGGGGGGGGTGTCCTCCGGGGAATTTGTGTGATGGAAGTCATCCCCCGGGGATTTGTGCTCCGGGGGAGTCGTCCTCGGGGGGAGTTGTCCTCCCGGGGAGTTGTCCTCGGGGGAGTTGTCCTGCGGGGGAGTTGTCCTCCGGGGGAGTTGTCTTCGGGGGAGTTGTCCTCCGGGGGAGTTGTCCTCCGGGGGAGATGTCCTCCGGGTGAGTTGTCCTCCGGGGGAGTTGCCCTCCGGGGGAGCTGTCCTCCGGGGGAGTTGTCAGGTGGGAGTTGTCCCCGGGGGAGTTGTCCTCCGGGGGAGTAGTCCTAGAACCCTGTTTGTCATCCCCAAGGAGCTGTTCTCCTCCGGGAGAGTTTTAATAAAAACAACAAAATACTGGATTAATTACTTAAGTTTGATTTACAATAAGGAAAGATTTTTTTTTACAGTTCCTCACGAGCAAGGCGTTGTCACAAAAACAAAATTTCATGCGTAATTTTGTCCATAAAGGGGGGGGGGGGTGTCCACCGGGGGAGTTGGGTGATGGGAGTCATCCCCCGGGGAGTTGTGCTCCGGGGGAGTTGTCCTCGGGGGAGTTGTCCTCCGGGGGAGTTGTCCTTGGGGGAGTTGTCCTCCGGGGGAGTTGTCCTCGGGAGGAGTTGTCCTCGGGGGGAGTTGTCCTCGGGGGAGTTTTCCTCCGGGGGAGTTGTCCTCCGGGGGAGATGTCCTCCGGGGGACCCGTCCTGCGGGGGAGTTTTCCTCCGGGGGAGTTGTCCTCCGGGGGAGATGTCCTCCGGGGGACCCGTCCTCCGTGGGACTTATCCTCCGGGGGAGTTGTCAGGTGGGAGTCGTCCCCGGGGGAGATGTCCTGATACGGTTATAAACCAGCTTTGAAGCTTTGACGTCTTTATGATGTGATTTTTACCAGTCTGTGAGCTTCCTTTGGGTCGTAAAGACGTATATATAATACATAAATAAGACGTATGACACGACTTTAAAAAGACGTAAATATGATGTTATTCTTACCAGTCTCTGCTATCAGGGTACTAGTAGTAGTTTTAGTAGTAGTAGTAGTAGTAGTAGTAATAGTAGTAGTAGAAGTAGTAGTAGTAGCAGTAGTAATATTAGTAGTTGTAGTTGTAGTTTTTTTTTTTTTTAATCAGATCTCAGACCGATCGTATGGTGAGCGATGGGTTTAAAACTCGAGACAAACACAGTACAGTATAAACAAGTGGCTTTCCTTTCACTTGCTGGCACGGGATAGTTAGGTTCATCCGCCTCAATAGAAAACAAAACAAAACAAAACAAAACCTGGATGTTTTAAC
>CM057168.1:21267543-21293680 GCA_029962745.1 Echinometra lucunter | reverse complement strand
AAGCTGTGCGCTAGATGCAGGTATTTTCGGCCAAATTCGTCATAGATCATAGGCAGATAGAGTTGCACGACCTGTTGTGACCGATATTCAGTGTGAAATTCCGTGCACCCTTTTACAGGATATAGCGCACAATTTCATTATTCCATAATTCCATAATTTCATAATGAGGGTCAATGTCCGAAAAATCCTTTCGACTGCCTTTTTCAGTTTCTTAAATTAAGTGCATTTCTATCTGAATTCTGCTTATCTGACGCCGGGAATATAGGACTGAGAAAGAATCCCAAGGGTATATGTTTCATTGAAGCCTGTACATCATCAGCGTGAATAAAAACGAAGACAAAAGGCCGTTTTCAGCACCGGGCGGGGAACCCGGGGATCCAAGTTAAGGGTATCAAAAACAGGTAAAATCACCCCCCCCCCCAAAAAAAAAAAAAAAAAAAAAAAAATCAAAATCAGGAAAATCCGAGAAATTGTTATGTAACCAGGAGATAATGATGCAATCCTTGCATAACCATTTAGGGTATAAAATTGAAGATGTAATTTATTATTTCCGTCCTATTTTAATCTCCGTTTAGGGTGCTTTTTAGAAAGTGATTTTCGCGGATGTACAAGTCTCAATGAGACATATTCCCCCCGGAGAAAGAATACTACGATCCAATACTAATTATTTTTTCAGCTAGTGTACCTGTATTAAGGCTGAAAATTAAGCAGTGGCGTAATATAGAAAAGATCGTATCCTCATTTTTAGGTATTTTTCAGAACTCTGGCCACCGTGTATTAAATTAAGTCGAACATTTTCTCGAAGCACCCTAGGCGGTTAGGTTGCAACGTGAAACTATTGACTATTGGGTGGATGAGATTTGGCGGAAGAGACAATTTTTTTTTTGCCCAAACGCCATTTTCACAGGTGCGCCACTGGTTTGAAGTTTGCATGCATACCTGATTTTTCAGCTGCCTCGGAAGATTCTGCATTCCCACAACAGTGTAGACAGTAGGTGACTTGAGAAGAATGCGCTGTGCAGCAACACATCTTTGAACCAACGAAGACACGCCTTGTTCAGTACCCGTGGTCTCTGATGAGCAGTCAAGGAGAATGCGATATCGTTCACTTTCATCCAAAGAGCCGTTATCAAGTATCGCCTCCATAATTCTTATACAGAGGCTGTTCTCGGTGCCAGCTGCGAATCGGATGAGATTCTCGTAGTCACCGATGTTTGCTCTGATCTTCCACAAAACTCTGTCCAACTTCGATATCTTCCACCGCAACAAATACTTGTTCGTTTTAGCAGCAAGACGCTTCCCAGCAGAATGTTCTTGTGCGAGTTTGTGATAGAATTCGATGGAAGTGAATGAGGTCTCATCTGTTTTCGGAACGCATGTCACTTTAGCTTCCGTCTTGGATATTATCCCAATCTCACATGCTTTGTCAAGGACAGCTGGAACACTTCGAAAATCTTGGGGGGTAAAGATGAGCTTTTTAGCATCGTCAAGTAGACCAGCAAGAGCAACCTTACCGAGTTTACAAATTATTCCATGCAGCTTTTTCGTAGTTATCTTTTTTGGAGATGTTGAACGGGCATTGGCATGATGCATCAAAAATAAGTTAACACTGTCAAACAATTCTGTTTGGGTTGTAGTGTCATTCCCAAGCATTTCCTCACTCCATAAGTGACAGACCATGAGGCAAAATAGTGGTGTAATGACAAGTTCATCTATCAGTGGTTTGTCATCGAGGTAATCCTTCAGATCTTGTCCCTTAGAAGAATTCGAATTCGAGGCAAAAAACTTATCGATGTACTCTCTTGAGCTCTCCTGTGAGAACCCTTCAATCCACATCTTAGTGTACACCCGCGGAAGTTCTCCTTGATTGAAGAAGTTCTCGAGGTGAGGGCGTGTTGTTACCAGGACTCTGCAATCTGGAAATTCCTTCCACTGCATCACGTCGACAATGTTGCTTCCCAAACCTTGGTTTGCAGCAATGCCAGCATACTCATCTAGTCCGTCTAGTAAGATGTGACAAATCCCCTGATTCTCTGCGATAAATCTGTGTAGTCCTTCTTGGGTTAGATCACCGACGTCTCTCAAAAGCTGAGATCTGATTGCTTCTGCGATTGATGTCTGCTTGTTTGTGTTCCGTAGTTTCACAACGAAGAGCAGCGGCAAGTTTTCAAGGGATGATCCTGGCACTCTGTTAGCCCAGTCGTAAGCCATTTTAGCGACAGCTGTTGTCTTTCCTCGTCCAGCGGGTGCGGAAATAAGGATACGCTGTGGGAGCACGCTGTTTACTTTTGTTGAAAATATTTCACTAACAGACCCGTGTAGTATCTCTTTCTTTTTAGTGTCATTTCCAAGGGCGTCCTTCTTCACCATGGTGACAACCGTGTGCAGGTCATTGAAGTCGGCCAAATCGTTCGGATCCCAAGGTGCCTTCTGGATTTTACAAAATGAATTCATGTATTTTTTCACCAATTTGTCACGGCACTGCCCGACAGACAATGACTCTGTGATCTTCTTATTGTAGATATCTGAAACGACAAAAACACAAAGGACAGGCGATTCACACTCGTGCGTTAGAGTATAGCAACCTTATCGTAATGATAAATATTGTTGAAACCATGAAAATAATAAGAGAGAGTACTTTCGACTGGTTTTACCATATCATTCAGAATCTAATCATTCGAAATACCAAATTATTCCGTATCCATTTCATACTCCAACCGAATAATTAGCCTTTGCCATAGACCAACCACTGTAAAAAAAAAAAAAAAAAAAAAAAAAAACAAAACTTTAACCTCACCTTCGAAGGATCACTTTTATCTTGTAGCGTTTTATGAACTCGTTTCATTCCTAGAATCATTTCTCGCACATGAAATCACATTGTCTTTACCCTTTATTTCCTTCTTGTAAGAATAATCCAATGGAAGCCAATACCACTTTGAGGTCAATTAATCTCATCGTGATTAAATCCAGTAGAATATTTTATTTCTGTTGAGATTATCTCCGTTGAAATTTTGACATGTATGTATATAAAGATGTATACATTATCGTCGCATCAACGCAGAAAGGCCCTTAAGCGGCGCGAGAGCGCTTAGCGACGGAAAAGACAATTCTTCGCAAAACGAGAAAGAAGATATTTCGTCCTTAAATGCTTCATTATTTTCTTCACAACTTATCAATCACGTCCAAAACGAATGACAATGTTGCTCTTAACATTAACTAGAGTGTCAAAACTGGGTTTTAATAAGAAATGCTTTAAAATGTGGAATATTTGTTAAGGGCTTTACTGCGGGCAACGGATCTACAAACATGACAAATGTAAGTTACGCAAAAAGGGCGTTCACCCATGGCGTTGTACGCGTCGACGAGTACTCGATGGGCCTTACTGAACACGGACGCGCTCGCGTTTGATTAGGCGCAAAAAGTCCCTTATCCATCATGTACAAGCTGTATGCATCTGAATGATGCACTGAACATTCTTTGACATAGCTTTTGCAGTCTTTCTCTGCTTGCTTTATTTGCTCTTTTTGTCTCGCCTGCGTAGCGGAGCGAGACATAGGTATCACTATTTCCGGTGTCGGCGTAGGCGTCGTCGTCAACCATTGTGTTGTACACCCAATAACTTTCTATAGCTTTAAGGTGGGATCACCAAATTCATACCAGAGGTCCATCTCTTGAAGGCGCAGGTCAAGTTCGAATATGAGTCGAATTTGAATAAGGTCAAAGGTCAAAGGTGAATGAACTTTCCATGACTGGCACTGTGCTATATTGTACACACAATAACTTTTTATACCTTCGAGGTAGGATTGCCAAATTCATACAAGAGGTCCATCTCTTGAAGGTGCAGGTCAAGTTTGAGTATGAGTTGAATTGGAATAAGGTCAGAGGTCAAACGTCAATGAACTTTCCATGACTGGCACTGTGCTATGTTGTACACACAATAACTTTCTATAGCTTCGAGGTGGGATTGCAAAATTTATACCAGAGGTACATCTCTTGAAGGCACAGGTCAAGTTTGAGTATGAGTTGAATTTGAATAAAGTCAGAGGTCAAAGGTCAATGAACTTTCCATGACTGGCACTGTGCTATATTGTACACACAATAACTTTTTATAACTTCGAGGTAGGATTGCCAAATTCATATGAGAGGTGCATCTCTTGAAGGCACAGTTCAAGTTTGAGTATGAGTTGAATTTGAATAAGGTCAGAGGTCAAAGGTCAATGAACTTTCCATGACTGGCACTGTGCTATGTTGTACACACAATAACTTTCTATACCTTCGAGGTAGGATTGCCAAATTCATATGAGAGGTCCATCTCTTGAAGGTGCAGGTCAAGTTCGAATGTGAGTTGAATTTGATTAAGGTCAAAGGTCAAAGGTCAATGAAATTTTCATAACTGGCACTGTGCTATGTTGTACACCTAATAACTTTCTATAGCTTTGACGTGGAATCACCAAATTCATACCAGAGGTCCATCTCTTGAAGGTGCAGGTCAAGTTTGAATGTGAATTGAATTTGATTAAGGTTAAAGGTCAATGAACTTTCCATGACTGGCACTGTGCTATGATTTACACCACTTTGTTCCTGTAATGACATGAACTTTATAATTTGATACTTTTAACACTAACATTTTACTTCAGTTCAACAGAGTTCATTCTACAGTTTACTGTATAATAGCAGTGAACTCACTACTCTCTATACCTGAACCAGATTTTGTATTTTACTTGTTACTGTTTTTCATATATTTGTTTATTTATTTATTTATTTATTTATTTATTTATTTATTTATTTAATTTATCCATAACCAAGCCTATGTAATGATAATTTGTGAACTCCCTTTCATTTATTATTACAATATGATTGTGCATTTTTAAAATTTATTTACTTAATTTATCCATAACCAGGCCTGTGCAATGATAATTTGTGAACTCCCTTTCACTTATTATTACAATATGATTATGCATTTTTCTGTCTGTGTATTTTGATTTAATTAAAAGTGAATGCAACATGGCTGAAGGATCACTATGTTTGGATGCTTTTTGCATCTGTTTGTTCCACTAATAGCATGACCTTTACAATTTTAATACTTTCTAACACTAACATTTTACTTCAGTTCAACAGAGTTCATTCTACAGTTTACTGTATAATAGCAGTGAACTCACTACTCTCTATACCTGAACCAGATTTAGTATTTTACTTGTTTATTTTTTAAATGCATTGTTGTTATTTATTTAATGAGCTATAGTTCTTGGCACCATTTATAATATTCACACAAATTTGCCAATGGTACAATAGAAAAGCTGTCAAAGTTTCTTAAATGTTACCCTTCAGATTTGCTGTATGTACATGTTCTGGTAATACTGTAGACTATACAAAACAAATTGAGAAAAGTTATGCCTCTACCATCATCCAACATAATGCTAAAGATCGGCATTTCATTACAGTGTGAATATTATGAAGTGTGATCCGCGTCCTCGCCGTGGTGCCGGGCAACATGTTGCACTCATTCAGATCACAAGGAAAAAAAAACAACAACAATAAAAAGCAATAAAAATACATGCAGTAATAATATGTGAACTGTTTTTCATATATTTATTTATTTATTTATTTAATTTATCCATGCTTACTTGCATGGAAATAATTATAGCTTCATAGTATTAACAGCATTCTTAGTGTTATCTGATTTCCTAGGGATAAAGTAGGCCTATACCATTATTGCATATGTAAACTGTCAGAACCACAATTCACCCCCTAAACTGCTGACAGCCTCAGAAGTCATATAGCATAGTTTTGACATGCAGTCTCTTCATGACTGCAATATGCAGGCGAGACAACGCTTGGCGTTTGCCTTGTTTCTTTCATTTTGTAAATTTCATCTGATAAACATGAATAAGACACATTTGGTAACTTGTATCAAAACAATTTCTTACAATTATGTAAATCTTTCCGGAAAAAACTTAAAACCCATTAATAGATTTTCACAATCACTAAACTTTATTGGGGGAGGGGGGGGGGGGGGGTTTGAATAATAACCACTTGAATTGTGCTTGGTACTTGAAAGAACAATAAGTGATCTTTTTCCCCTTTAAAGGCATTGGCTAACTTTGTGAGTAGCTGATTTATAAAATTCTCAAACTAAGATGAAACATGTGTATGAGTACTTGTATTTGTACTCAAAAACCATGAAACCAACCATAATTTGGAATGAAAAAGTGTAAGTTAAACGCAAACGGCGATGTTATTATCCTTCGTCTCACGAGACAATCACTAAGAGGACCACTTTGCTTGAATTTGAAATGTCTCTATTTTCTCCCAAGTAATTGTCGGCGGACCTCGTAAGATCAACGTGGAGAAATATATACAGAATGTTATTGAAATGGCCTTGACAGTCACAATGGCATGAATTAATTAACGTTAAGATGAATTTGAATCCATACTAGGTCTATGATGCAAATCAGTTGTCGATTTACGGCGTTTTGCAGGCGAACTCTTCCTTAATTTTGTAAAATCAAAGTTTTACTTTTTTCAAAAAAATAATAATGAAAGACACACCCCTGAATTTAAATATAGATAACAATCTTACTTTTTGTCAAAACAAAAAGAGCATATTTTAATCAAAGATAAACCACTAGATTCAAGTTGTTATACCACTTACCTGCATTCCAAGTTTGTGATGCATCCGTCTCTCGGTCACGTTGGTCTACTCGGTTTAGGTGATACGAACCTGCAAGAGATGTATCATTCATTCATTTTTATTTTCACATTTTAAAAGATTACTAAAACAACTTTTAAAAAATGAGTCCCTTCTATATTGTTAGCTATTCTCAATAGTGTAAAATAATAGTTTATTTCATTCGTTACATAAGTTGTGGTCTGACGTGTTATGCATCTTTCTTTATCTTCTTTAAGTTTTATCAGTTATTCTGCTTATATCTTTATGTTTCTGTATTGATAATATTGTTTAACGTAGTCGTAGTGGTAGTTATGTATGTCTGATATTTGGTTACTTCTCATCAGTTCAGTGTATAGGACCCCAATGGAAATAAGCCACTTTCGGCTTTCATGGGCTATCCTGTCAAGGTATTTGATGTCTTTTTCATTCCTGTGTTGTACTCTACGTGATTTACCTGACAAATAAAATCAGTCAGTCAATCAACCCTATCATGGATCAAGACTTCAATGATTACTCGCGGCAAGCTATTACGAATTTCATTATTAATTTTGTCTTAGTTAATGAGAAAATCTTCGTGTATTTCAGTGATTTGATATAAAGTTAATCATTTTCTGTGAATTTCACCCGCGCAATATTTTACCTTTGGATAGGTTATCTCCCAAATCACCAAGTCCCACTTCATGGAGTTTGCTGGCAAGGACGCACCGTAATTGGTCGGTCTCTATTTGATTGGTCTTCCACGTGATGAGAATCTCCATCAGAGATCTATTGACATCTTTTAGATGTTTCTCGAGGATTGATTGACTCATAGCATAGGTATACCCCAGGGCGTTGCACAGTCTCGGGTATTTACCAGGAACTATGTCTTCAGCCAGTGCTATCAACTCAACCTCCTGTAAAGGCTCCATCCTTCTGTTAACATGGTTAAAACCAAAGAAAAAGGACAATAATTACCGGTGGTTTTCGTCCTATTGATGAGCATACTGATTTACCGTTATATATTTCATTTAGGCCTACGTCATACTGCTACAAGTCACACTCACTTTTTTGAGATTTTTCACTTCTTTTATTTCAAAGGGAAGAAATTCGTTCATAACAAGATGAGAAAAAGACTTTCATTCAATTCAATTCAATTCAATTCAATTCACTAATGGTATTTATTGAAAATGCATTCATGGCAGCCGGTTCAAGGCTGAAATTTAGCATGCCTACATTTCACAAACATGTTATATTAAATTGAATCAGTCGAAAAAAGCAAAACGGAGTAAATGAAAAGGACATTACCATTATGCATAATATATATCTAACATTTGACATTGACGAACATTAAGTAAAATTATCAAATATCAAATTGAATTCTACAAAATCAATTAAAATTCATTATATATAGATTTTAAAAAAATATAAGTCTTAACAATAAATAGAATATTAATCTTAAAGTTCATACTTAATTAAAATACATAGATTTACACTACAATAACCAACATTAGTGTTTAATCGCATAGGGCTTTTCCCCCTGAAATTACTTACTTTCATGAAAAAAATAAATGAATCTTAATATTGTCGGTGTCGTATTCTTAAATAGCAACAATTCGTAATGAAGACACATTTCTACATTTTAACCAGTGAAAATATTTCTCCAGGATGGGGTAAGACGGAAATGCCTACTCAGAAGGTAAATTACTTATCAAACATTATCTAAAGTGTACTTGTCACTAGAGGGTGATTCACTAAGAACTAGTTGATTCTAAATGACATGAAATAGATTTTAGGAACATACAACTGATTTTATCAGTTGGAGAATTTAATTTTACCTATTAATGAATTACCCCCAGCTGTATTAGCTTTAATTTGTAAAAAGAATATAGTAATAATAATAAATAAATAAGCAAAAAGCAAAAAAAAAAAAAAACATGAGTCATGATCTAAAAGGTTTTGGTATTCCTAGCATTAGATACAGATGTACATCTGAAAGTAGGTATGTGATACTAACAGGTTTTGGTATTTCTAGCATTAGATATTGCACCATTTTGATGCATATTTACAAAACGTCTTTCAAACGAAAGAGATGAGAAACATGGTGCACTTTATAAGGATGCGTCGAATACTGCATTCTAAGCCATAGGTACAATAAAAAGGAATTGGAAATGTGTGATGTTTTTTCTGTAAGTTACACGATACTACTTAAAAAACTGGGTTTAGTTAGTTGGAAAGCAAACTTGCTTAACTTTTTATTTGTTTATGAAATATTTTTCATAATCTGTTATGAAATATTTTATTGCGGAATATCAGGTTTAATGTGAGCTTCAATCAATTTCTATACAACCAGCCAACAGAAAAATATAGGAGCTGGGGAAAAACTGAAAAGGTAGTCATATCGTATCATGCTTTTACACTTCTAAGAAGAAGTAGGTTTCTCATCAAACTTGTGCAAAACATGCATCATAGACTACAATATAACCAAAAAAAAATTAAGGTAACAGAATTATCTAATGTCATGTTCCCGCTATCACAACTGAACTCGCGGTCTTGATAGTGGATTACTACATGGTGATCATATCAGATCTCATTAGATCTTGAGGTCAATCGTGGCAGTCGCGTTGATTGTAGAAAAATTTCGGACGGTTCAAAAAAATTCTGCGATCAACACGATTAATTGTAGATCGTGATCATCGCATGAGATCGTATCAAAGTGTGACAGATCACATCCAATCGTACAATGGATTTGTAAAAAAAAAAAAATAAAAAAATAAAAAAAATTAGGATGGGTTTATTCACGTATATAGAGCTCAGTTTCCTAAGATAGAACATTGTCGTTTGGGGCCCTCGCTCCCGGCGGACCCACTCCCCAGCAGAGGGTGACGCGTATGACCGTTACCACAAATGCAAATAACCCCCTTTTGCAGTCAATTTGAAGGACACTTTGTGGAATTCAACCCCCTTTTCTACGTCAAAACAAGGACAAAACGGTACTTTGAAATACCCCTATTTGTAGTATTGCAAGGACACTTTCGCAAACTTACACCTATTTTACCATGTTTCAAGGACAAGACATTTACACCCTTTTTCACTAGCATAAATGTGTCCAAAAGCCTGAGTCTTCAAATTACAAGTTCAGACACAAGTAATATTCAGTTCACTAAGTTTACTAAGTTCAGTCCTATTTCAGAATGTTCAGTACATATGAAATCAGTAATACATATCCGAAATCTGCTGCTCTTAAGGCACAACGAATTTGTCCAAGACAATATCAGCAATTAATTTACCGTCCCTAGATAAAAAAAATAAAAACAAAAATAATAATAATGTTTAGGTCTGCCTCTCATAAACTTTCTTCTGCGTGAAGACCTCCACTAAATTTTTACGGAAGCACAGAGAACTACAGTATTTTTTGTTGTTTTGTTTCAGATGGATTGAGTTGAAGATAATTATCATCGCACCATTTCATAAACTTTTCTATGTTTGAACGATAGTACATTTTATCATATTTGATCATCTCTAAAATTGCAGTGTCGTCTGCATATTTCAAAATGCGAACATTGTTATTATCAGATCTGCAATCATTAGTGTACAAAATATACAAAAGAGCAGAGAGGACTCCTCCTTGAGGGGCACTGGTATTGATAGATATCAAGTCTGATAGAAAGCCTTGCACTTTAATTCTTTGAGTTCTGTTGGTAAGAAAGTCCTTTATCCATGAAATTAAGTAAGGTGGGACATCAATTCTTCAGGAGGACATGGGTATGCATAGTATGAAATGCTGATTGAAAAGTCTGCGAACAAGACTCTTGCATAGCATCCAAGTTTATCGGTATGTTGTCGTTGTGCGATTTCTTGAATCAATGTTAGGACAGCGTCATTAACGGACTTCTTTCCAATAAAGAAGTTCATCGACCACGAAGCGTCGAGGTATGGTGGTTCTGACTCTCTTCAGCTCTTTACTCTGAGCTCTTTACTGAATGAAATGATAACAGTGGCGATAAAATATTTATCATATTTGCAGACAAACAAAATACAAAAGAATTAGTATAGGCCTATATGGCTAAGTCCATGACATGTCAAAGTGTCCGCTATGAGATTCAGAATTATAATAATAATAATAATAATGATAATAATAATAATAATGATAATAATAATAATAATAATAATGATAATAATAATAATAATAATAATTATTATTATTATTATTATTATCATTATTATTATTATTATTATTATTATTATTATTATCATGATAATAATAAAGATAATAACAACAATAACAACAACAACAACAACAACAACAACAATAATAATAATAATAATGATAATAATAATAATTATTCACAGTTCTTGTATAGCGCATATCACGTTATGATATAACGTCTCTATGTGCCTCCAACATGTCCAAGTGACTTGGATATTATTACCCCAGCTTTAGCCCGGCAGCCTTTACAGCATTTCAAGGAATGAATTCCTGCCAGGTACCCATTCACCTCTCCTGGGTTTAGTGCAGCACGATTTGGATGAATTTCTTGCTGTAGAAAATTAACGCCATGGCCGGGATTCGAACCCACGACCCTCTGATTGAAAGACGAGAGTCAGAACCACCAGACCACGACGCTTCGTCATCCATGAACTTCTTAATTGGAAATATCGGACCCGGGAGGCGTCTTATTTTTTTTCGTAACATAGCGGGGCCAGATCAAATGTAAAGCCTATGGCGAAATTATGAAAACGTGCCTTTGAAATAAGACTAGCAATGGAAGCCAGGTTGTCGTGATTTTAAAAGTTTTTTAAGGGTTCGGGTTAGGGATTGGGTTCAGGTTAAGGGTTAGGTTTCAGGATTAGGGTTTGGGAATGGTGAGGCCTATATTACGAGTGTGCATAAAGTGCATATCATATAGACCAATTTCACAACGCAAGAAGGCAGCAGACTGTTCGACACAGTTTGACATACTGCGGTGGGCGTTCCAACTTTTGTAGTGCACAAGTCAATAGCGCATTATGTACATTCGTTCGATTTTTTGTCTATTTTGACCAGTATATGCAGATTTAGTTTAATATTTGCACTGAGAAATTATCAGGGAAGTTCAGATCGCAGCTGTGCCGTGCTCAAATGCCATAAGAATTAGAGAAAGATTAAACATTGGAAGCTAACTGAGTGCGAAATTCACTCGCTTTTGCCTCATGAAGCCTGTTTGTGTGAGAAGCCGTAATCCCTACACAGGTTTCCGTAAGCAATGTGAAGGAATTCGTCGCCAGTGGGTAAAAACATCAACTGAAAGGACCTTGAAGTCAAGAAACATTATCATTATGTACTTTGGCGTAAAATTTAATGAGTGAAAACATGACTTTGTAAACAGGGTAAGATTTAGGGCTCCCGTTTACTACGGCTTCTATGCTGCAATCGAACTTTTACTGACAAAACCAAGTTGAAAAACCATCAAAAGTTCAAAAATACATCATTACTTCATCCGTTAGATATGACCACTGTCCTACCTCATCTACCCATGTATCCATGCTTTATTTTATTGATCTAGAATAAAGTAAATGGAACAATACAGGGGCATATCTCATATCTTACATTCATTTTGTACACAGAGCCAATCGCGGTCAGCGCGCTTGCCCACCGCAGCAATGGCGTCGCCGATAGAGGGCCAAATACATAAATCGGAGGTGAAATTGGTCTATATTGGGAGTGGGTTCGATTCCTGCTGCTCGCTGTTTTTCTTTTTTATATATATATATATATATATATATTTTTTTGACAATGGTGTCGTTTATTTCGGCAGAAATGGTTAGAGTCCTATCACAGCCATTCTCAAATGCAGTCGGTGATACGAATTTCTGCCCTCCCTAGGTTACGAAAAAATAAGACGTGCCCGGGAGTGGGCGGCGGGGGGGGGGGGGGGGGGGGGGGCTCGAATGTGTTGTATGTATGTGACCCATATATTTACACTCAAATTTCCATTACAATGCATACCATTGTTTTACTTGTTGAGAAAAGAAGAAAGAAACCATTTCAAAGCACAACATTTTCTTTTCCTTCCGTCGTCCTGACCGCCTCTCTCCGTTCCGAAGAATATTCTTTTAGGGGAAAAATTAAAAACGATCATTCCAAGCATGCTATTCATGCAGGCTCGCACTTCCGAACCCGGGTGATGAGTTTTCATTCTACACAACAGCCTACGGAGTTTTGCGAGAAAATTCAAGAAAACTGGTGGTGAATTAGTCTAACTCGTCAGCAAACACACATAGAAAAAATATGCACCGTGCGAATGTACATACATGGACACACAAGAAGACTAGAGACAGACCCCCCCCCCCATAAAATTTTTGGGTGCATAATACCTGGATTCAGCTATGTCCTAATGTCAGTTCAGTGCTCAGTGCTTGTGCCATTATTTGACTAAAGTGATTAAAGGGTTAAAACATCCATGGGGTGTTTCATGAGTTACTTTACGAACGACTGGAACATGTTCTCATTGGGTGCTAATCATATTCTCATTCATTCACATAACACAAGATCGTATCACCCAGTCGTGCGTAAAGTCGTTGTAACTTACAAACAGCTTTATGAAACACCCACAAAGATCCTATTGGAGCGGATGAACCTAACAATCCGGTACCAGGAAGTGAAAATGAAAGTCACTTATGTTTATAATGTACTGTGTGCGTAGGTGTTTTAACCCCATCGCACACCATTGGTCTCACATCCGAATTCTGAAAGAAAAAAAAAATGTTTAAGCTATTCAGATCCAAATTCAAACATGTCAAATCTGCTGAATGTTCTGAATAGGGTCATACTAAAATCGAATTTCCGGGCTATTTTGAGCTTCCTAGAAGAAAAATGAAACCAATTACAACTCGTAGTGACGTCATAGTAGTCTTGCATTGCTTATGATTTGAACACGATTTTGAACTTTATTTTAACTAAAAGGTCAATTTGCAATAAACCCAAATGTTCATGTCAGCATTCAATCAATATTCCAAACCTCACTAAGGATAATTCACTTGTTTTAGATTTCATGTTTAATGAAGGAAAAAAAACACGATTTCTTCCAAAATTGGTTGGCAGTCTGATCTGTGCTATGGGCCTGGCCTTTCTTTGTACGTGCATGGTATGCGAGTAGTCCTATGCATTTACCATGGTAACGTCTGAAAATTATTCATTATTATTATCCCTTCACCTAACTTTACTTCTGATGACTGTCACAATGATGATATCAATGTTGATGATAATAATGGTAAGAATAGTAGCAGTAATAATAATGATAATAGTACCTAAACTACTATACACTCTTAAAATATTGACACGGAAAATAGTCCGTTGGGGCCACACTCCATTCCGGGTCAAAAATGACCCGGAATATGGTCACCAATACTTGTTTCCGGGTCACGTTTGACCCTGACTACTACTATTATTTTTACTGAAATCCGTCTAATTTTTTGACGCGGAATGGAGAGTGGCCCCAACGGACTATTTTCCGGGTCAAGTCTGACTTGCAATTTTTAAGAGTGTACTACTACTACTAGGCTTAGATATCATACAACATAATACAATACGATTAGTTCATTTATATAGCACCCTTACACGGTCATCACTGGTTCCATAGCGCTCTAGAAAGTTCAGTTACAGATTGGCATCGAAAAGTACAGTTTTAAGATTTTTCTAAAACAGTCTAGGGAGGGGGAACATGTGGACAAATCGTGGTAGATCGTTCCACAGTCTTGGTGCGGCATTCACAAAAGCATTATTACCAGCTCTGCTGTTAGTTCTGGATACATGGAGAGTAAGGTATAACGTAGGCCGAGTCTAGCTGAATGGTATGAGTGATAAGAGATGTCAGATAGGTAGGAGCGTTGTGCGAATGGTAGCCAATGCAACTGCCTCAGCAAAGAGGTCAAGCTTACGGCACACAAAGATGATGATGATGATGATGATGATGATGATGATGATGATTATGATGGTTATTATAGATATTATTATTTATTGTTACTTATTATTATTTATTGTTACTTTTGTTTTGTTAACATTATGAATAGTAATACTAATAACATTACTACTACTACTACTACTACTACTACTACTACTACTACTATACTACTACTACTACTACTAATGATAATAATAATAATAATGATAATAATGATGATGCAGTTTCAAAATTTCAAAGTTCGCTTTATTTCCACTCGATAAAATACATTAATGCATTAAATGTACAACCGATATAATTCATAAAATATAATACATAAATTTATGCATTTTTATCGAGTGGAAATAAACTGAACTTTGAAACTTTGAATAATTAATTCTGCATGATATCAACTAGGTGTATTATCAAAATAATTTGGGAGGAATATGACTTACAACTACAGGAAGAGAAGGAAAGGCCAAACAAGAAAATTATAAGAATCATCCTAATCAACCTTCAGAACATGTCTAATGCATGCAGTGCCATGCATAGAATGTTTCATTAAATTTTCCTTGGGTTGTTGAGTGTAACTAACCAAATTTATATTATGAATTCAAGCATAACATGCACAATAAAGGAGTATCATTGAACATCAATTTGAAATATGGTTCGAGGTTATATGTTTCTTTTGTATACATTTTGCGAACAGTGGCACTTTTGGCAGGGGTTAATAAAAGATCCTTGGTGCTCATTAAGTTTGTGACAGATCCAGGGTGCCAGCCCAAGGGCGCCCTCCTTATTGAAAAAAGCTGGGTATACACTGGTCCACAATATTCGCGATGTCAACGATTAGTGGAATTATTTGTTAACTTCTTGCTATATAGGTCCTAGATCCTAAGCAAATACACATTTCCTTTTCGAAATGATATGGTAAGACAAGATACACGTTTCATGTCCGTGGGGTGGGTGGTATTCTGAGATCCATTTTATCTCAGATAATCGATAAAATCAGTGAGATTAGATATCATTAGAATCTTTTCTGAAATCGATATTCTGAGGACCATCTTATTAAAGATTTTATCTCATAGAAGGCATATGATGCAATAACCAATAAGAAATATTGTTGAATAGCACTGTCATTTCGCTTAGCCAATGAAAATGCTTTCCACAAGAAGGTGGGGCGAAACAGCGTGTATGCATTATTTTGTACCAGCTTCCAAAGCCAGTTTCAATACGCTTGCAAGGAAAGCGCAAACGTGTTTCACCTTGTAATTCCTTGAAAAATGAATTCATTAATTTTGGGGGTTTAAGCATACCATTTCAAACATCATTTAAATGGCAATATTAGCCAGCAAAACAAATTTTCAATCAAGTGTTGGTAGAGTATTCTAGTTAATATTTATGACATTTTCTTTAATTTCAAATAAAAGTGGCAAGTTCATTCAGGAAATGGGCGGCTGCGAGATAAAACATCCCCTACCCTATTTAAAGTATCATTTTATCTTTTCCTTCAAAGTCATATTATGGGCACAAGCGCAAAAACTTCGAGTTTGCCTTCAAGGAAAATACAACCCAGGCATCAGTGTGCTCTTAGTGACTAAAGATGACCAAGAAGAGTAAACAGTGAAAGTCTGAGCAAAATCGGACAATCGGTTCAAGAGTCATGAATTTTAAAAGTTTCGGTAAATCCTTATTATGGGGATCCTTGAGTTGGCAACTCTGACAGCATCTGTGATGTCATCGTGGACAACTCTCAATTCATTTTGTACATAATCTGTCAACAACAAAAAATTGATTTATATGAACTTTCAAATCAGGAATCAACATAACTTTTCCCAAAATGCTTGCAGAATTGATATAGCCACGCCATACTCAAACAATAGTCACAAAACTTTTATTTTTACTTGAAAATAAAGAAAATGTTAAATTTTGTGTACAAAATGAAAGGAGAGTTGTCCACGATGAAATCACAGATGCTAGTAAAGTTGCCAACTCAAGGATCGCCATAATCATGATAATAAGGATTTACTTATGTTAAACTTTCAAAGTTCATAACTCTTGAACAGATTGTCCGATTTTCCTCAAACTTTCACTGTTTACTCTGCTTGTTCTTTTTCATTCACTGAAAGCACACTGAGGTCTGGTTGCATTTAAGCTGCACGCGCGCGCTGGGGATGAGATACCGAGATAAAAGAAGATAAAAACATATATATAAAGTGATTTCAGAATACCGATTTCATCTTAAAGATATAATTCGAAAATGTAGAGACAAAAATACGCATAGAATACCACCCCTGGCTAATATTTAGGTAGTGATAGTGATGTGTTTCTAGAAGCATACGAACAAAATTATTTGATCAGAGTAGAGGCGAGTATCAGCCCCTTTTGAGGGCCTTTTTTTCCTTTGAAAAAGGCACTGCGGAACCCTGACAAATATATGATCCATTCAAAAGTCCAAGAAATCGCATTTACTTTCACGATGACAGTAAGGGTCGCGATAAGTTTTGTTAACCAAATTCACCAGACTTTTCGTATCTGATTACAGTAGGAAAATGAATCTAAACACCCCCACCATTTCGTAAAGTTGTGCATTGTGCTCAACATTTTACACTCAATAGCCAGAAAATTGTAGAGCTTGCTACCAAAAAGGCGAAAAAAATCTAGTTCTTTTTTTTTTCCAATCAAAGGAGAGTTATAAATGTCATGGAGTTTGATGTAGATTTTCCTATGAATAAAGTTTTGAAACAAAGTTATAAAGACATACTTGAGAGATATTTCAACAGCCTAGGGAATTTGCGATTAAATTCAAGAATACTAGTGGTGAATGAGTCTAACTCGTCAGCGAGCACACAGGTAGCAAAATCTCGCACTTTACGAACGTAGATACATGGACACACGAGAAGGGACTATAGAGAGGATTCATAGACAAGGGGAAAAAGCTAAAATACATAATGAAATAGGAGAGGACACAATGAAGGAAAAACCAAATACATAAGGAAAGAGGAGAAGATAGATCGAAGTGAAAACAAATAAATACACAGAGGAAAGAAAAGGATAGAGCTAAGAGAAAACAAAGAAATACAAAAGGAAAGAGACGAGACGAGGATAAATAGAAGGGAAAACAAAGTAATGTATATAGAAATAGAAAAGGGATAGATCGAGGTAAAGATAAAACGAAAGGAGAAAATGCCAGAACTAGAGCCTCGATGTCGACACGCCCGACGGCCATGCAAGTTCACTGAAACTCGGTTCCGGGAACCCTGCTTTTCATATAGTTCCAAAGACCATCGTTTCCATGATAAGTAGCTGGTTCGGGAGGCCCCCATTTTTGCCTTCCAAGTGACACATACCTACCACCTTTGATGTCGAATCCCCCCCCCCCCCTATATAATTTGGGGTGCATAATATATACCCGGATTCAACTATGTCATAATGTCAGTTCACTGCTTAGTGCTTGGGTTAAAACATCAAGCTTTTGTTTTTTATTTTTTGTTGGGTTTTTTTTTTCCTATTTAGGCGGATGGACCTAACTATCCCGTGCCAGGAAGTGAAAAGGAAAGCCAGTTGTTTATACTGTACTGTGTTTGTCTGGAGTTTTAAACCCATCGCTCACGATACGATCGGTCTGAGATCTGATTTCTGAAAGAAAAAAAATGTTATTTTTTTTTCAAATAAAACCTACTACTACTACTACTACTACTGCAACTACTACTACTACTACTACTACTACTACTACTACTACTACTACTACTACTACCACTACTACTATTACTACTACTACTACTACAACAACTACTACTACTTCTACTACTACTACTTCCACTACTACTGCAACTACTACTACTACTACTACTACTACTACTACTACTACTACTACAACTACAAGTACTACTGCTACTACTACTGCTGCTACTACTGCTACTACTACTACTACTACTACTGCAAATGCTACTGCTATCTACTACTACTGAAACTACTACTACTACTACTACTACTACTACTACTACTACTACTACTACTACTACTACTACTACTACTACCCTGATAGCAGAGACTGGAAAGAATAACATCATATTTACGTCATTTTAAAGTCGTGTCATACGTGTTATTTACGTATTATATATACGTCTTAAAGACGATACCTTGCACCAGCACACGACGTAAAATATGACGTCATATTTTACGTCAATTTTACATCATATTGGTCGGAAAAAACGTCTTTACGACGTGTTTACGACCCAAAGGAAGCTCACAGACTGGTAAAATCACGTCATAAAGACGTTAAAGCTTCAAAGCTGGTTTATAAGATATTTTAGAATGTATACAGCATTATGACGTTTTCCCTTTGTTATATGTTCTAGCCTATAAATCGTCCTATACCAGCCCTATATCCTAACATCCTACATCCTATACCAGCGCTTCTCAACCTCTTTTAACTCGAGGCCCACTTTGGCTCTGAAGAATTCTTCGAGGCCCACCTTTGCAGGGGCCACGGAATGCTATTTTTAGGGGAGACTGACATCCAAACAAGCGGAGTCGGGGGGGGGGGGGGCTATAGAGACCCTGGCAGGGTGGAGCCCCCTGAAGCCCTTGGGTTTTTATAGTTTTGGAAGCCTATAAAATGAGCAATTTTAGATATAAAGTTGTTTTTTCGAAGGGGGGGGGGACTGCTGGCTATATTGTAATTGGCTCACTGTTTTGCTCATAGACTCCTTAAACAGTTTTCAAGGCCAAACTTACAGAATCTTAGTGAGAAGTTAAAAGCCGTGATTTAACATGACAAAATATAGAACGAATCTTGTGATTATGTGAACGATGACTTTGTGTTATGATTCATTGTAAAAATTCTTTTGTATTTTATTTTATGTATGTTATCTGAAAAAATTCGTACCTATATCAATGCAGAAGAAAATCAATCAATCAAATCAAATCAAATAACACTTCCTACCCCACATTTCGTATACAGAATCTCTTACGAAACTTTTTAACGTATGAACTGATAAGATATTGTGAATTTTATTTTAATAAGTTTGATTTGATTTGCAAATGAAATCAAGCTGTGTCATGTAACATTTCTTACAATAGACACATTCTTAATTTCATTTTATTTTGAAAATATTTTTCGGCCGTCCTCGCGGCCCACCTGACAAAACATCATGGGCCCCACCAGTGGCCCGCGGACCACCGGTTGAGAAGCGCTGTCTTATTCATAACTTTTGATGCTTTGTATCGACATTATATGGACTGTAGTGTAGTACTTGAAAAGAAATAGTTAGAAATTACAATTTCTTGATGCATTCTTAAATACCCTGCCCATGACGTTAACTGAATGGTGTTCAACATGGAAGTACATTGTTCATTAAATCAGCAGTGCAATCATTGAATAAAATGTTAAAATTCAAATGTCATCTTCCTTTTTTCACGAAGCTTAGTCATTTCTGGTCATTCATGAATATTCATGAATCACAATCAACTGTTACAATCGTATCACGACGTAAAACTGAGGTAAACACGCCATGTCATGGTCTTGAAAAAAGCCGTTATAAAGTGGAAAATAATTGACGTAAAATATATGGCATCTTTGTTCAAACAAAATTTGAGAAAATTTTGGTTATATAAAGACGTCATAAGGTTGTCGTTAAATAGTCGTGTATACGACATATGACGTGTGGAGCAGTTTATGACCAGTTCTTGACGTCTTAAAGACGTCCGTCTGCTATCAGGGTACTACTACTACTACTACTGCTGCTACTACTAAAACTACTGCTGCTACTACTACTACTACTACTACTACTACTAAAACTACTACTACTACTACTACTACTACTACTGCTGCTACTACTACAACTACTGCTGCTACTACTACTACTACTACTACTACTACTACTAAAACTACTGCTACTACTACTAATACTACTTCCACTACTACTACTGCAACTACTACTACTACTACTACTACTACTACTACTACTACAACTAGTGCTACTACTACTAAAACGCTTACTACTACTACTACTACTACTACTACTACTACTACTACTAGTACAACTGCTACATCTACAAGTACTACTGCTACTACTACTGCTGCTACTACTGCAACTACTACTACTACTACTACTACTACTACTACTATTGCTACTACTACTAAAACTACTACTACTACTGCTACTACTACAAAAACTACTACTACTACTACTACTACTACTACTACTACTTCCACTACTACTGCAACTACTACTACTACAACAAAAACTACTACTACTACTACTACTACTACTACTACTACTACTTCTACGACTACCACTGGTGGTGGTGGTGCTACTACTACTACTATTACTACTACTACTACTAGTACTGCTACTGCAACTACTACTGCTATTACTACTACTACTTCTACTACTTCTACTACTACTACTACTACTACTGCTACTACTGCAACTACTGCTACTACTATTGCTACTTCTACTAAAACTTCTGCTGCTACTACTACTATTACCACTGTTACTACTTCTACCACTATTACTTATACTACTACTACTACTAGTAGTAGTAGTAGTACTCCTACTACTGCTACTACTACTACAACTATTGCCACTGCTACCTTTTTTATGACATGATGATGATTATGATGATAATAATAATAATAATAAATAATAATAATAAGAAGAAGAAGAAGGAGGAGGAGGAGGAGGAGAAGAAAGAAAGAATAGAGAGAACAACAAGAATAACAAGAACATGAAGAACAACAACAAGAAGAAGAAGATGATGATGATGATGAAGAAGAGGAAGAAGAAGAAGAAGAAGAAGAAGAAAGAAGAAGAAGGAGAAGAAGAACAGGAAGAAGAAGAAGAAGATGGAGAAGAGGAAGGAGGAGGAGAAGAGAAGAAGAAGAAGAAGAAGAAGAAGAAGAAAGAAGAAATAGTAATGCTGATAAGTGTTATTCTGTATAGTTTCAACTAGGTATATCTTCAAAATGATGTTGGAAGAATATAATACACAACAACTGACACATGGAAATATAAGGAAAGGACATGCAAACAACAAAACCAAAAGAATCATCCCAATCTCCACAACATCCTTTCCAAATGTATGCAGTGAATCTCTTGCATTGAATGTTGCAGGATTTCTTTCTTTGAGTTGCACGTTCGAGTCCAACTAAACCAATTGAAATTCGAGATTGTAATTTATTTCCATCACCTAAGCATTCTAAAAGGATATCATTCAATATCATTTCGTGACGCTCTGAAAGCAGTAACTTACTTGAAAAATCAACAGAGATCGCTACAAAAGAGCAAACTTGCTAAAAAAAAAGAGAAAAATTCTATGAGCAAAACTTCTGGCAGTTCGCAAAAAAGTGTTGTGAAGGATCGTTAAGTAGCGAAGAACGAATGTCCCACTCCTTTGTTTACAAAGGAAATGACTGATCAGTACTATCCTTCCAAATATTCCACGGCAAAACCCCTTGACTTCACTTTTACATCATGGTTTCCATACATTCCGGTCCCTCAGGATGACTCTTTCGACCTTTCTCCCATTCGACCGAAAGATGTAAAGGCGATCTTAACTCGGAAAAACCCAACTTCGTCACCCGGCCCTGATGGTCTGATGTACGGCCTTCTGCGCAAACTGCCTTCGACACACTACTTTATGGCAATGCTTTTTTCAAAGATCCTTGTTTCCGGCCCGACCCCCCCCCCCCCCCCGAATCTTGGTCTAAAAGCAGAATTTCGTTGATATACAAAAGTGGCCCTCGGGACAACCCTGGAAATTTTCATATGATTTCACTAACGTCATGTATCGGGAAAATCTACCACCAGATAATAGCGGAAAGACTTTAATCATTTCTGTTTGACGGGCATGATTGATACTTCCACACAAAAGGCGTTCTTGAAGGGCATAAGTGGGTGCATTGAGCATTCCCAAGTAATGAATGAACTTAGTGCAAACGCCCGGCTCAAGAAAAAGACTTTGCATATAACATATTTCAATCTAGCAGATGCATTCGGATCGGTGGAACACTCACTGATATATGACACTCTGAAATCCTGTTATATACCCGAAATAGTGATTATGTGTATCCTAATCTGTATTCTGGTTTGCAAGGTGAAGTGAAAAGCTTAACGTGGACATCTGACCCCATTAGTTTCAAGCGCGGGGTATACCAAGGTGACCCCATGTCTCCAATTCTGTTCCTTGTTGCCTTTAACCCCCTTAGCACTTATTTGAAACAACTTGAGGTTAAGTTCGGGTACAATTTAGAGGGTCAGAAATACATAACCTTACCATTTGCCGATGATTTTTGTCTCATTAAGGGGAATCAGAGGACTCAGCGCATTATGGAAGATATAGGTCTAAAGATTGATTCGATGAATTTGGAGTTAAAGCCATCTAAATGTTCATCATTATCTGTATTTGTGGTGGTTCTGCTAAGGACCTTAATTTGTATATCAACAATGTTCCGATACGTACCGTGTATGACCAACCAGAAAAGTTCTTAGGATCTTATATAATTTTCTTTAGAAAATCACAAGGTACCTTCAAAATCGTTGAGAAGAAATTGTATGACATGTTGTGTAATATTGATAGTAGTCTGATAAGGAACGAGTACAAAACTAGAGTATTTATCCAGTACGGTCAACCATCTCTCAGGTATCTCCTAACTGTTCACAATTTAACAGACACATAATTGAATACCTTAGACTCTCTCCAAAACAGATTCATCAAGAAATGGCTGAACATCCCCCAGCACGGAGCAACTCCCTCAATCCTGCATGCTGCCAAAGGTCTGAAATTTACCCTAATGTCAGAGTTATACCTCCAATGCCATACTATGTCTCTAGCTTCTACGCTACTCAAGGGTGATACAAAAGTCAAACATGCAGTTCAAACTAAAATAGACAGAGAGAGCAGTTGGACCCTAAAATCAAAGAAATTTGGGGTTAAAAAATCAATGGAAATGATCAAAGCTGCTGAGAATGCAAGCGATTCTCAGTCATGGAAAAAGGTGAAACCTGTTCTAAAAGGTGTCATTACAGCGGACAAACATGAGAAATGGTCTGATCGTATATCTCCCCTAGCCAAGCAAGGTAATTTGATGAAGTTGTTCGAAGAGGAAGGGAGTGACCTCACATGGAAAGGAATTATTTATGGTTTCCCAAAGGGTCTACTTAGTTTCGCAACTCGAGCATCAATCGATTGCCTCCCAACACCAGAAAATTTGAAATTGTGGGGTAAAAAAACTTCCTGAAAAATGCAGTTTATGTAATTGTAAGGGCACTCTTCTACACATCCTCAATTCGTGTACCGTTGCACTGCAACAAGGTAGGTACACATAGACATAATAGCGTTCTACGCTTCATTGCCAATGAATTGAAGAGAAGTGCGGAGGTCAATCACGTTTCTGTAACCGTATTTGCTGACCTACCAGGACTTAGGGTATGTGGTGGTACCATCCCCCCTAATATTATGCCTACTCCTGAAAAACCAGATACTTCCAAGAAAGGGACAAGCCCAAAGTAATATTTATAGAATTGACTGTACCTTTCGAACCAAATATTCAGAAAGCGAGAGAAAGAAAACTAGAACGGTATTCACAACTGCACGAAGATATTAAGGCAAGTAATTGCGAATCTCAACTAATATGTTTTGAAGTAGGATCTAGAGGTGTTGTTACAAAAAAAATAAGCAGCAGATCAAAAAAATATTCCGTCATGTAAATGTTAGAGCTTGTAAGAATACCATACTCACAATTAGTAAACTGGCCCTTGTAGGATCCTATGTAATATTCAATGCCAGGGGTGAACCGCATTGGACAGACATGTCACTACTGGATTAATTTGATGTATCCTGCCTACGTCTTTATTTCTTGCTTTTTAGTCTTCCTACCCCTTATCTTTATCCTTTGCTAAATTCTCTCTAATCCAGTTTCGTCTTTCAGAACCCTTTCCTTCAATACAGTTCCTTCTCCATATACCCTCTTCTTCCCTGTTTTCAGTTCATAATTCCTTTCCTTCTGGCCTTTGCTGCCCTTCAGCTCTTCTATTTCTTTCATTGTAGGCATAGACTCAGCTACTCCTTCGTTCGGAAAACATCAGAATCAATTTATTATGACGTCTATATGTTACTGCATTTTCCCCATTTTACCTTCATTCTTGGTTTAGTTCTTACCCCCACTATGTCACAATATGCTTAAATATGTTTGATGTATTTTATGTATATGTTTTATGATGTAAGTCCTATGTTTTGTAACCATGCTCTTCGTTTCACCCACAGTCCTGTACAATGTTCCCATAGAAACATGTAACCTGGACTTTTTATGTTTGTTTCTCTTTGTTTGAAATCAATAAAGGTGATTATGAAAAAAAAAAACGAAATACGGTGTGAGATTATTGTTTTCTTTTGTGTAAATTTTGCGAAAAATGACAACTTTTCAGTGGTTATTAAAAGATCATTGGTGCTCATCAGTCGTAGATGGGGGGGGGGGGGGGGTGCTATCCCAAGGACGGTCTCCTTACTGAAAATAAAACACCGGACAGACTGCTTATACTTGGTTCACACTAGGCCACGATGTTCTCGATGTCCACTATTATAAAAGAAAGGTGTGCCTCCACGATTTATTCTGTGACCTTTGCTTGCTAACAAAGATCCCCTAGGATGGCGCAATAAGTACTGTTAACCTCTGCAAACTTCTGTTGCTGCATAAACTGCGCTCTGCTCCGATTTCTACGTTCTATCACGCTTTCTCAAGATCTGGCCTCAAATTGGAATTATTGAGACAAAAGTTTGAAATGTTTAATAATTTTGCCACCATTATTTCGATTTTATAGCGGTGTTGCAAATCTTTAAAATGGCAGTGCGTAAGACTTATAGGCAAAGATGAATGGAAGACAAATTCTATAAAAAGTATATTATGCTTGCAAGAAATCAATTCATTTTAAATTGCAATAAACACTCTTGATGAGCAACTAAGATGCCTCACCAGTAGCGCTTTTTAAAATTAAAGGCCCAGTGTCAAATGGAAATTAAAAGTTATTGCTTTACGGATCCTAGATCCTGAGTAAATAAACATTTCCTTTTGGAAAGGGCATGGTAAGGCAAGACGAATGTTTCGTATCCGTATTGATACCATTACAAGTGTTAACCTTAATTTCCTGGCTAATATTTTGGAAGTGATGGTGAAGTGTTTCTAGAAACACACGAACCCTTTTTGATCAAGGTAGCGGCGCGTAGCAGCCCCCTTTTGAGGGGCTCCTTTCCTTAAAATAAGACATTGTGTAACCCTGAAAAATTATAATGAATATTTGGTCCATTAAAAAGTCAGAGAAACTGCATTTACTTCCACGAGGAAAGAAATAGTCGTGATAAGTTTTGTCACCCAAAGCCACCATACTTTGAGTTTCTGATTTACAGTAGGAAGATGAATCTACTATAGCTCTACTTAACAACCCTGACCACTACCTGTTGATTATGTAATGATGCATTGTGCACAACATTTTACTCTGAACAGCGAGAAAAAAAGACTTCAGGAGAAAATTAGGCTCCTCCGAACAATGCAAGCATGTATAGTGTT
>CM057168.1:21246239-21267043 GCA_029962745.1 Echinometra lucunter | reverse complement strand
CCTGCCAGGTACCCATTCACCTCTCCTGGGTTTAGTGCAGGACGATTTGGATGAATTTCTTGCTGAAGAAAATTAACACCATGGCGGGGATTCAAACCCACGACCCTCTGATTGAAAGACGAGAGTCAGAACCACAAGACCACTACGCTTCGTGGTCCATGAACTTCTCTATTGGAAATCCCGGACCCGGGAGCAGTCTAATTTTTTCGTGACATATGGCGAAATTATGAAAACGTGTCTTTGAAATAAGACTAGTTTGAAAGCCAGGTTGTCGTGATTTTAAATGTCTTTTAAAGATTAGGGTTAGGGGTTAGATTCAGGGATTAGGTTCAGGGTTAGGGTTAGGTTTCAGGATTAGGGTTAGGGTTAAGGATTTTGGTTAGGGTTAGGGTTAGGGCATGGTGAGGTCTATAATATGAGTATGCATAAAGTGCATTTCGTATAGCCTCTGGGAGTGGGTTGGATTCCCGCTTCTCGCTTTGGAGGGGGGGGGGGTTGTTTGTTTGTTTGTTTTTAACAAGGTGGCGTTTATTTCGGCAGAAAAAGCTAGAGTATCACAGCTCTTCTCAAGTGCAGTCGGTGATACGAATTTCTGCCCTCCATAGGTTGCGAAAAAATAAGACGCGCCCGGGAATGGGCGGGGGGGGGGGGCGCTTCAAATATGCTGTGGGTATGTGACCCGTATATTTACACTCAAATTTCCATTACTGCATACCATTGTTTTAATGTTGAGAAATAGAAGAAAGAAACCATTTCAAAGCAGAACATTTTGTTTTCCTTCCGTCGCACAGTGGGCCACGGCGAAACCAAAGTGCGCCAAAAGTCATTTTGGGCAATTTAATTTTTTCAATTTTTGTCATGCCCTATTGAAAGACAATACTTTGAAGAATACTTCAGTAAAATATTTAACTCCGGTATGTACATTAAGGGTGTGAATTTCCTACTTCAAACCGCAAAATTCGATATATTGTGCGTTTCGGGGCAAATAGTGACCAATTTAATAAATAAGTTATTTAAACATGTAGTTTTAAACTTATCGATCTAAAATTGCTCCCACATATTCCTGATAGTTCATTTGACTGTATGAATGGGTTAAAATGGATAGAAACACAATCATCGTGAATATAATAGGGTAATTATCGTACAAAATAGAATGATTTTCCGTGTTTTTTATAAATCCATAAGAAACGTTTAGATTTCCACGGATTTCCAAATCACTTTTATCACCAGCGTTTTTCCTGATGTCTCAGCTTTAAGTTGATACCGAATTTGGCTGCCACCTTCTGCCACTTTTTATGTTAGAGCCGATTTTCCTTGGCACATTACCCGGAAAATTAGGTTATTTTGGGCCGCGCGGCTGCTGAAGGATTCTCCGTCATTACACAGCGGCGCATGGGGGCGCGCATGACTCTTTACTCTGCTCTTTACACGCGATGCCGTAGAGTTAACCAAAGACGTTTTAAATATGGCGCGTTTTGTTGGTGTGTTGGGCAAGCTAGCACAATATGCAAAAGAATTGCGTCATGTTGTAACCTAATGAAGCCGAGTTGGCCAGACGCTCTCTATAGTGGTACTGTTTACACGGCAAGGCCCCATAAACACAATAAGAAGTAAACAAGATTTATAAATATTATTACAGGACTTGATTTAGTTGCTGAAAACCCCCCTCTTCCAAAGGTTAAGGTGTACTAACTACAAGCTAAAACTTTCCCCTGCGATATATGTATGGCACATGATTTCTACACTTCACAGCTAAAAGGTGACGATTCACACCATGCACACCGTATGAATTTCTAAATCTTATTCATTCATCCTTTTATTATATTTATTTCATGCAATTTTTCATACAACTGAAACCCTTTCTTAGTTGCTTAATTATTTACCTTTCATTTTCCCTTTTCCTAATCCGTTATCATCCCAGTAGTATTTAAAAGAAAACACATGGTTCAAGGTGTTGAGCTCATGATTGATCGAATCGGATTCGATCGATTTATCTTTTCATCTACCTATCTATCTACACGTATCCCTCTTTATTTATCCATCCATCCATCTACATCATCTACATTATCTGTCTATCCATGATCTGTCTATCTACACGATTCTATCCATCCGCCTATCTACACGTATCCCTCTGTCTATCTATCCATCCATCCATATCCGTAGTATTCCTCTATCTATCTATATCCTATTCATCCACATATCTATAGGTATATTTCTGTTTATCCATTCATCTGTCTCATATTCATCAATCTATTTACTCCTGTGATTTTCACACATTTATATCTTTCTATCTGTCTATCTATCTATCCATCTATCCATCTATCTATCTCCATATATTCCTCTACTAGCTAATTCTTCGGAAATAATTTCGAAGACTCTTCGAAATAATGCATTCTTCTAACATTATGGACAATAGGTCTACGAAAAATAGACTAAAAGAATGCATAGACTTCATCAGTCAATATCATGTGTTCGTTAACTCCATGATACCTGAAGAATTACTTTAAACATTAATACCTATAAAAGACTTTCTGTACATTATACTAAGATATGTAGAGGGGGGGAAAGCATTGACATAATGTGCAAAGTTTATTTAGAAGAACTTCGAATGGCTCACAGAGACATATAAGCTCTCACTGATTTTGGCAGCCAATCAGAAATCAGTGTTTTAATGACGTCACATGTGTTTGAAATTGTTTTCATTGGATTCTACGTGTCTGATTACCCTTAAACCCATCATTTAACCATAATATTAAAGTAAAACTGAGTGAATATGAATTTTGGCGCACTTTGTAGCTATCCTGGCCCACTGTGCGTCGTTCTGACCACCTCTCTCAGTTCCGAAGAATATCAGTTTAGTGGAAAAGTTAAAAACGATCATTCCAAGCTTGCTGTTCATGCAGGCTCGCACTTCCGAACCCGGGCGATGAGTTTTCATTTTACACAACAGCCAAGGGAATTTTGCGATAAAATTCAAGAAAACTGGTGGTGAATGAGTCTAACTCGTCAGCAAACACACATAGAAAAAAGTATGCACCGTACGAACGTACATACATGGACACAACAAGAGACAGACCCCCCCCCCCCCCCCCCATAAATTTTTTTGGGTGCATAATACCCGGATTCAGCTATGTCCTAATGTCAGTTCAGTGCTCAGTGCTTGTGCCATTATTTGACTAAAGCGATTAAAGTGCTAAAACATCCAAGGGGTGTTTCATAAAGCTATTCTTAAGTTGCTTTACGAACGACTGGAACATGTTCTCATCGGGTGCTAATCACATTCCCATTCACATATAACACAAGATCGTATCACCAGTCGTGCGTAAAGTCGTTGTAACTTCCGAACAGCTTTATGAAACACCCCCAAAGATCCTATTGGAGCGGATGAACCTAACAATCCGGTACCAGGAAGTGAAAATGAAAGTCACTTATGTTTATAATGTACTCTGTGCGTAGGTGTTTTAACCCCATCGCACACCATTGCTCTCACATTTGAATTCTGAAAAAAAAAAATGTTTAAGCTATTCAGATCCAAATTCAAACATGTTAAATCTGCTGAATGTTCTGAATAGTCATACTAAAATCGAATTTCGGGGCTATCTGTAGCTTCCTAGAAGAAAATGAAACCAATTACAACTCGTAGTGACGTCATAGTAGTCTTGCATTGCTTACGATTTGAACACGATTTTGGACTTTATTTCAACTTAAGGGTCAATTTGCAATAAACCCAAATTTTCATTTCAGCATTCAATGAATATTCCAAACCTCAGTAAGGATAATTCACTTGTTTAAAATGTCATGTTTAATGAAGAAAAAAAAAAGATTTTTTTTTTTTCATAATTGGTTCGCAGTCTGATCTGTGCTATGGGCCTGGCCTTTCTTTGTACGTGCATGGTATGCGAGTAGTCCTATGCATTTACCATGGTAACGTCTGAAAATTATTCATTATATTATCCCTTCACCTAACTTTACTTCTAATGACTGTCACAATGATGATATCTGTGTTGATGATAATACACAATAAGAAGAAATTGCAGCCTAAATGCAACACTGGCTGCACCTTTTGGGGTGCAATCTGGCACCCGGGACGAAAAACGGTGCAAAAATGCAACTTTTTGTTTTTGTTTGCACCCTGAAAAGTTGCACCTAAAAATCTCTGCACCCTAAAAGGTGCAACTCTGCACCCTTTAGGGTGCAAAATGCCGCTAATTGCACCTTTTAAAGGTGCAAAATCATGTAAAAGGTGCAATTTTGCACCCTAAAAGGTACTCCCAGTTTTGCATTTGAAGGGTGTAAGATTGCACCTTTTGTTCTTAGTATGTAATGGTAAGAATAATAGCAGTAGTAATATTGATAATAGTACTTCTACTACTTCTACACTCTTAAAAATTCCGGGTCAGATTGACACGGAAAAATAGTCCGTTGGGGCCACACTCCATTCCAGGTCAAAAATGACCCGTAATATGGTCACGAAGATTTGTTTTCGGGTTACATTTGACCTTATTCAGGGTTATTTTGACTTAAATCCGTGTAAGGGAGTGTGGCCCCAACGGACTATTTTCCTGGTCAAGTCTGACTTGCAATTCTTATGAGTGTACTACTGCTACTACTACTACTACTACTACTACTACTACTACTACTACTACTAGGTTTAGATATTACACAACAAAATACAATACATTTATATAGCACTCTTACACGGTCATGACTGGTTCCACAGCCATCTAAAAAGTTTAGTTACAGATTGGCATCGAAAAGTACAGTTTTTTCTTCTAGGGAGGGGAACATGTGGACAAATCGTGGTAGATCGTTCCACAGTCTTGGTGCGGCATTCACAAAAGCATTATTACCAGCTCTGCTGTTAGTTCTGGGTACATGGAGAGTAAGGTATAACGTAGGCCGAGTCTAGCTGAATGATATGAGTGATAAGAGATGTCAGATAGGTAGGAGCGTTGTGCGAATGGTAGCCAATGCATCTGCCTCAGCAAAGAGGTCAAGCTTACGGCACACAAAGATGATGATGATGATGATGATGATGATGATGATGATGATTATGATGGTTATTATAAATATTATTATTGTTATTGTTACTTTTGTTTTGTTAACATTATGAATAGTAATACTAATAACATTACTACTACTACTACTACTACTACTACTACTACTAATAATAATGATAATAATGATGATGTAGTTTCAAAATTTCAAAGTTCGCTTTATTTCCACTCGATAAAATACATGAATGCATTAAATGTACAACTGATATAATTCATAAAATATAATACATAAATTTATGCATTTTTATCGAGTGGAAATAAACTTAACTTTGAAACTTTGAATAATTAATTCTGCATGATATCAACTAGGTGTATTATCAAAATAATTTTGGAAGAATATGATTTACAACAACAGGAAGAGAAGGAAAGGCCAAACAAGAAAATTATAAGAATCATCCTAATCAACCTTCAGAACATGTCTAATGTATGCAGTGCCATGCATAGAATGTTTCAGTAAATTTTCCTTGGGTTGTTGAGTGTAACTAACCAAATTTATATTATGAATTCAAAGCATAACATGCACAATGAAGAAGTATCATTGAACAGCAATTTGAAATATGGTTCGAGGTTATGTTTTTCTTTTGTATACATTTTGCGAACAATGGCACTATTGGCAGGGGTTAATAAAGGATCCTTGGTGCTCATTAGTTTTGTGATAGATCCAGGGTGCCAGCCCAAGGGCGCCCTCCTTATTGAAAAAAAGCTGGGTATACACTGGTCCACGATATTCACGGTGTCAACGATTAGTGGAATTATTTGTTAACTTCTTGCTATATAGTCCCTAGATCCTAAGCAAATACACATTTCCTTTTCGAAATGATATGGTAAGACAAGATACACGTTTCATGTCCGTGGGGTTGGGTGGTATTCTGAGATCCATTTTATCTCAGATAATGGATAAAATCAGTGAGATTAGATACCCTTAGAATCTTTTCTGAAATCGATATTCTGAAGACCATCTTATTAAAGATTTTATCTCATAGAAGGCATATGATGCAATAACCAATAAGAAATATTGCTAAATAGCACTGTCATTTCGCTTAACCAATGAAAATGCTTTCCACAAGAAGGTGGGGCGAAACAGCGTGTATGTATTATTTTGTACCAGCTTCCAAAGCCAGTTTCAATACGCTTGCAAGGAAAGCGCAAACGCGTTTCACCTGGTAATTCCTTGAAAAATGAATTCATTAATTTTGGAGGTTTAAGCATACCATTTCAAACATCATTTAAAGGACAATATTAGCCAGCAAAACAAATTTTCTATCAAGTGTTGGTAGAGTATTCCAGTTATGACATTTTCTTTAATTTCAAATAAAAGTGCCAAGTTCATTCAGGAAATGGGCGTCTGAGAAAAAACATCCCCTACCCTATTGTAAGTATTATTTTATCTTTTCCTTCAAAGTCTAATGGGCACAAGTGCAAAAACTTCGAGTTTGCTTCAAGTAAAATACAACCCAGGCATCAGTGTGCTCTTAGTGAATAAAGATGACCAAGAAGAGTAAACAGTGAAAGTCTGAGCAAAATCGGACAATCGGTTCAAGAGGAATGAATTTTAAAAGCTTCGGTAAATCCTTATTATGGGGATCCTTGAGTTGGCAACTCTGACAGCATCTGTGATGTCATCGTGGACAACTCTCAATTCATTTTGTACATAATCTGTCAACAACAAAAACAATGATTTATATGAAATTTCAAATCAGGAGTCAACATAATTTTTCCCAAAATGCTTGTAGAATTGATATAGCCATGCCATACTCAAACAATAGTCACAAAACTTTATTTTTTCTTGAAAATAAAGAAAATGTTAAATTTTGTGTACAAAATGAAAGGAGAGTTGTCCACGATGACATCACAGATGCTAGCAAAGTGGCCAATTCAAGGATAATCAAGGATAATCATGATAATAAGGATTTACTTAAGTTAAACTTTCAAAGTTCATAACTCTTGAACAGATTGTCCGATTTTCCTCAAACTTTCACTGTTTACTCTGCTCGTTCTTTTTCATTCACTGGAAGCACACTGATGACTGGGTTGTATCCTCCTTTAAGCTGCACGCGCGCTGGAGATGAGAGACCGAGATAAATGAAGATAAAACCATAGATAAAATGTGATTTCAGAATACCGATTTCATCTTAAAGATATGATTCAACAAATGTAGAGATTAAAATACGCTTAGATTACCACCCCTGGCTAATATTTAGGAAATGATAGTGATGTGTGTCTAGAAGCATACGAACCAAATTATTTGATCAGAGTAGAGGCGAGTATTTTTTTTTCCTTTGAAAAAGGCACTGCATAACCCTGACAAATATATGATCCATTCAAAAGTCAAATAAATTGCATTTACTTTCACGATGACAGAAAGGGTCGCGGTAAGTTTTGTTAACCAAATTCACCAGACTTTTCGTATCTGATTACAGTAGGAAAATGAATCTCAACACCCCCACCATTTCGTAAAGTTGTGCATTGTGCTCAACATTTTACACTCAATAGCCAGAAAATTGTAGAGCTTGCTACCAAAAAGGCGAAAAAATCTAGTTCTTTTTTTTTTTCCAATCAAAGGAGAGTTATAAATGTCATGGAGTTTGATGTAGATTTTCCTATGAATAAAGTTTTGAAACAAAGTTATAAAGACATACTTGAGAGATATTTCAACAGCCTAGGGAATTTGCGATTAAATTCAAGAAAACTAGTGGTGAATGAGTCTAACTCGTCAGCGAGCACACAGGTAGCAAAATCTCGCACTTTACGAACGTAAATACATGGACACACGAGAAGGGACTATAGAGAGGATTCATAGACAAGGGGAAAAAGCTAAAATACATAATGAAATAGGAGAGGACACAATGAAGGAAAAACCAAATACATAAGGAAAGAGGAGAAGATAGATCGAAGTGAAAACAAATAAATACACAGAGGAAAGAAAAGGATAGAGCGAAGAGAAAACAAAGAAATACAAAAGGAAAGAGACGAGACGAGGATAAATAGAAGGGAAAACAAAGTAATGTATATAGAAATAGAAAAGGGATAGATCGAGGGAAAGATAAAACGAAAGGAGGAAATGCCAGAACTAGAGCCTCGATGTCGACACGCCCGACGGCCATGCAAGTTCACTGAAACTCGGTTCCGGGAACCCTGCTTTTCATATAGTTCCAAAGACCATCGTTTCCATGATAAGTAGCTGGTTCGGGAGGCCCCCATTTTTGCCTTCCAAGTGACACATACCTACCACCTTTGATGTCGAATCCCCCCCCCCCCCCTATATAATTTGGGGTGCATAATATATACCCGGATTCAACTATGTCATAATGTCAGTTCACTGCTTAGTGCTTGGGTTAAAACATCAAGCTTTTGTTTTTTGTTTTTTGTTGGTTTTTTTTTTCCTATTGAGGCGGATGAACCTAACTATCCCGTGCCAGGAAGTGAAAAGGAAAGCCAGTTGTTTATACACTACTGTGTTTGTCTGGAGTTTTACACTCATCGCTCACGATACGATCGGTCTGAGATCTGATTTCTGAAAAAAAAAAAATGTTATTTTTTTTTCAAATAAAACCTACTACTACTACTACTACTACTACTGCAACTACTACTACTACTACTACTACTACTACTACTACTACTACTACTACCACTACTACTATTACTACTACTACTACTACAACAACTACTACTACTTCTACTACTACTACTACTTCCACTACTACTGCAACTACTACTACTACTACTACTACTACTACTACTACTACTAGTACAACTACAAGTACTACTGCTACTACTACTGCTGCTACTACTGCTACTACTACTACTACTACTACTACTGCAAATGCTACTGCTATCTACTACTACTGAAACTACTACTACTACTACTACTACTACTACCCTGATAGCAGAGACTGGAAAGAATAACATCATATTTACGTCATTTTAAAGTCGTGTCATACGTGTTATTTACGTATTATATATACGTCTTAAAGACGATACCTTGCACCAGCACACGACGTAAAATATGACGTCATATTTTACGTCAATTTTACATCATATTGGTCGGAAAAAAACGTCTTTACGACGTCTTTACGACCCAAAGGAAGCTCGAAGACTGGTAAAATCACGTCATAAAGACGTTAAAGCTTCAAAGCTGGTTTATAAGATATTTTAGAATGTATACAGCATTATGACGTTTTCCCTTTGTTATATGTTCTAGCCTATAAATCGTCCTATACCAGCCCTATATCCTAACATCCTACATCCTATACCAGCGCTTCTCAACCTCTTTTAACTCGAGGCCCACTTTGGCTCTGAAGAATTCTTCGAGGCCCACCTTTGCAGGGGCCACGGAATGCTATTTTTTAGGGGAGACTGACATCCAAACAAGCGGAGTCGGGGGGGGGGGGGGGGGCTATAGAGACCCTGGCAGGGTGGAGCCCCCTGAAGCCCTTGGGTTTTTATAGTTTTGGAAGCCTATAAAATGAGCAATTTTAGATATAAAGTTGTTTTTTCGAAGGGGGGGGGGGGGGACTGCTGGCTATATTGTAATTGGCTCACTGTTTTGCTCATAGACTCTTTAAACAGTTTTCAAGGCCAAACTTACAGAATCTTAGTGAGAAGTTAAAAGCCGTGATTTAACATGACAAAATATAGAACGAATCTTGTGATTATGTGAACGATGACTTTGTGTTATGATTCATTGTAAAAATTCTTTTGTATTTTATTTTATGTATGTTATCTGAAAAAATTCGTACCTATATCAATGCAGAAGAAAATCAATCAATCAAATCAAATCAAATAACACTTCCTACCCCACATTTCGTATACAGAATCTCTTACGAAACTTTTTAACGTATGAACTGATAAGATATTGTGAATTTTATTTTAATAAGTTTGATTTGATTTGCAAATGAAATCAAGCTGTGTCATGTAACATTTCTTACAATAGACACATTCTTAATTTCATTTTATTTTGAAAATATTTTTCGGCCGTCCTCGCGGCCCACCTGACAAAACATCATGGGCCCCACCAGTGGCCCGCGGACCACCGGTTGAGAAGCGCTGTCTTATTCATAACTTTTGATGCTTTGTATCGACATTACTATATATATGGACTGTAGTGTAGTACTTGAAAAGAAATAGTTAGAAATTACAATTTCTTGATGCATTCTTAAATACCCTGCCCATGACGTTAACTGAATGGTGTTCAATATGGAAGTACATTGTTCATTAAATCAGCAGTGCAATCATTGAATAAAATGTTAAAATTCAAATGTCATCTTCCTTTTTTCACGAAGCTTAGTCATTTCTGGTCATTCATGAATATTCATGAATCACAATCAACTGTTACAATCGTATCACGACGTAAAACTGAGGTAAACACGCCATGTCATGGTCTTGAAAAAAGCCGTTATAAAGTGGAAAATAATTGACGTAAAATATATGGCATCTTTGTTCAAACAAAATTTGAGAAAATTTTGGTTATATAAAGACGTCATAAGGTTGTCGTTAAATAGTCGTGTATACGACATATGACGTGTGGAGCAGTTTATGACCAGTTCTTGACGTCTTAAAGACGTCCGTCTGCTATCAGGGTACTACTACTACTACTACTGCTGCTACTACTAAAACTACTGCTGCTACTACTACTACTACTACTACTAAAACTAATACTACTACTACTACTACTGCTGCTACTACTACAACTACTGCTGCTACTACTACTACTACTACTAAAACTACTGCTACTACTACTACTAATACTACTTCCACTACTACTACTGCAACTACTACTACTACTACTACTACTACTACTACTACAACTAGTGCTACTACTACTAAAACGCTTACTACTACTAGTACAACTGCTACATCTACAAGTACTACTGCTACTACTACTGCTGCTACTACTGCAACTACTACTACTACTACTACTACTACTACTACTACTACTACTACTATTGCTACTACTACTAAAACTACTACTACTACTGCTACTACTACAAAAACTACTACTACTACTACTACTACTACTTCCACTACTACTGCAACTACTACTACTACAACAAAAACTACTACTACTACTACTACTACTACTTCTACGACTACCACTGGTGGTGGTGGTGCTACTACTACTACTATTACTACTACTACTACTAGTACTGCTACTGCAACTACTACTGCTATTACTACTACTACTTCTACTACTTCTACTACTACTACTACTACTACTACTACTGCTACTACTGCAACTACTGCTACTACTATTGCTACTTCTACTAAAACTTCTGCTGCTACTACTACTATTACCACTGTTACTACTTCTACCACTATTACTTATACTACTACTACTACTAGTAGTAGTAGTAGTACTCCTACTACTGCTACTACTACTACAACTATTGCCACTGCTACCTTTTTTTATGACATGATGATGATTATGATGATAATAATAATAATAATAAATAATAATAATAAGAAGAAGAAGAAGAAGGAGGAGGAGGAGGAGAAGAATAAGAAGAAGAACAACAAGAATAACAAGAACATGAAGAACAACAAGAAGAAGAAGAAGATGATGATGATGATGAAGAAGAGGAAGAAGAAGAAGAAGAAGAAGAAGAAGAAGAAAAAGGAGAAGAAGAACAGGAAGAAGAAGAAGAAGATGAAGAAGAAGAAGATGAAGAAGAGGAAGGAGGAGGAGGAGAAGAAGAAGAAGAAGAAGAAGGAGAAATAGTAATGCTGATAAGTGTTATTCTGTATAGTTTCAACTAGGTATATCTTCAAAACGATGTTGGAAGAATATAATACACAACAACTGACACATGGAAATATAAGGAAAGGACATGCAAACAAGAAAACCAAAAGAATCATCCCAATCTCCACAACATCCTTTCCAAACGTATGTAGTGAATGTCTTGCATTGAATGTTGCAGGATTTCTTTCTTTGAGTTGCACGTTCGAGTCCAACTAAACCAATTGAAATTCGAGATTGTAATTTATTTCCATCACCTAAGCATTCTAAAAGGATATCATTCAATATCATTTCGTGACGCTCTGAAAGCAGTAACTTACTTGAAAAATCAACAGAGATCGCTACAAAAGAGCAAACTTGCTAAAAAAAAAAAGAGAAAATTCTATGAGCAAAACTTCTGGCAGTTCGCAAAAAAGTGTTGTGAAGGATCGTTAAGTAGCGAAGAACGAATGTCCCACTCCTTTGTTTACAAAGGAAATGGCTGATCAGTACTATCCTTCCAAATATTCCACGGCAAAACCCCTTGACTTCACTTTTACATCATGGTTTCCATACATTCCGGTCCCTCAGGATGACTCTTTCGACCTTTCTCCCATTCGACCGAAAGATGTAAAGGCGATCTTAACTCGGAAAAACCCAACTTCGTCACCCGGCCCTGATGGTCTGATGTACGGCCTTCTGCGTAAACTGCCTTCGACACACTACTTTATGGCAATGCTTTTTTCAAAGATCCTTGTTTCCGGCCATCCCCCCCCCCCCCCCCCCCCCCCCCTCGAATCTTGGTCTAAAAGCAGAATTTCGTTGATATACAAAAGTGGCCCTCGGGACAACCCTGGAAATTTTCATATGATTTCACTAACGTCATGTATCGGGAAAATCTACCACCAGATAATAGCGGAAAGAATTTAATCATTTCTGTTTGACGGGCATGATTGATACTTCCACACAAAAGGCGTTCTTGAAGGGCATAAGTGGGTGCATTGAGCATTCCCAAGTAATGAATGAACTTAGTGCAAACGCCCGGCTCAAGAAAAAAGACTTTGCATATAACATATTTCAATCTAGCAGATGCATTCGGATCGGTGGAACACTCACTGATATATGACACTCTGAAATCCTGTTATATACCCGAAATAGTGATTATGTGTATCCTAATCTGTATTCTGGTTTGCAAGGTGAAGTGAAAAGCTTAACGTGGACATCTGATCCCATTAGTTTCAAGCGCGGGGTATACCAAGGTGACCCCATGTCTCCAATTCTGTTCCTTCTTGCCTTTAACCCCCTTATCACTTATTTGAAACAACTTGAGGATAAGTTCGGGTACAATTTAGAGGGTCAGAAATACATAACCTTACCATTTGCCGATGATTTTTGTCTCATTACGGGGAATCAGAGGACTCACCAGCGTATTATGGAAGATATAGGTCTAAAGATTGATTCCATGAATTTGGAGTTAAAGCCATCTAAATGTTCATCATTATCCATTTCAGTCAGACCGCAACGCCGCACGTAATGAGCTTTATGCACTGAATTTATCGTACGTCTCGGACCTGGCAACGGTAGCGTTTTCGTTCGAGATTTTGCGAGTAACTTCAGCGAGAAAATACATTGGTTTACATTATGGAATCTTGTGAAGTTAGAAACTAAAATATGTGGCCAATTTAAATCTCATCATATTCAGCATGAATTTCCCTATCGTTTGATATGTAACTTTTGCAATTTTGCAAAATCATTATTTAAATAATCAATGTGATATTTTTATGATTTTTACAATTATTATTAAAGTAAAATTTGCATCAACTTTTGTTTTTTCGATCACTTGACCCGTGCATAGACTGAAACTTCATCAAATTGACAAATTTGTAGAAGAAAAATATCAGTTGTTGCAACGACGCTGATTTTATTTTGCTCCCGCACTTGAAATCATGAAAAAATGAAAAATCTCGTCATCTTTTTTCACCGGAAGTCGACGGATTGATTCCTTTCATTTGGCGCGGAATATCGTAAAGTGGAAGGTAAGTTGGCGTGTGTTTGCATTTAGCAGAAATTGTACTTCAGTCCCACATATCCGCATGCACGCTGCATAGGTCTATAGTATACTCCCACTTTGTCTTTGAAGTTGATGCTCGGTTTTCGGCCACTAAAAACAAAATCCTTTTTTTTTTACTTCACATTTCTTTCAAATCGTGAAGCCAATAGGCAATGATTTGCCAATGTGCAAGTCTGTGATAAGACTCTTCTTATATATTTTTTCAAGTACTCTCTAACTTAAGAGTAAGACAAGAGTCTAACTTACAATTTCATCATGATCATGTTCATGATCATGTTTATTTTTTCTTACCCAATTCCAAACTAGCTTTAACAGTTAAGGAAGCTATAAGTGATTTTATTCGGATATTATACAAATAGATTTAATTTGCTTCCATCAGTCAGTTGTTAGTCATGTTAGTGCGACCTCCGACATCGTGCGCGAGTTCACCCTCACCCACTGTTCCAGTTGTAAATGCAGGCTTACAACGTTGGGGACATAATGTCTTTTTAATGAAAGATTGTACCCATGTAAGATTGTACCCAAGAATAATGGTTGGATTTCATTTTTTTTTTTGGGGGGGGGGGGGGGGGTTCGAAGAAATTCACTGCAAATCTATATTAATTTCTCTATTATAAAATAGTTTCCGGTTTTATTCTGAGTAAAGTTTTCAGTTACTTACCTCTACAATATAGTCCAGCTTGTCAAAGGAATCTGATTATCAGATTTGTGAAAGGGACATGCAAACTTAAATGTTTTAATGCTGATATCAATTACGAGCCATGAATAATTTCATGAAATATTAGCATTTTATAGAAATTGTTTACGTGAAATTTTTGTAAAAATTATACAATTCTTTTTTGAAGGATATGTTTCCTCTCGTTGAACTTGATTACAATTTGATTCAATTCAATTCAATTCCATTTAGCCCATCATTAAAACAGACAATTACAGAAATTTTGATGCATTTAGGTCTTGTTTCAAGGATAAAATTCATGCAAATGAGGAAAGAGATTGAGCGCTTAACTAAGTACCTGCATCTTGTTCTTCTTTCCAGCTTGTTCTTGAATAAGGGATTTGTCATGACATCTTCACCATCTTCAGAACAGCAAGGTCTGTGGCCCAGACTGTATACATGTAAAGATAGTGAGAATACAGAACCTGCTGCTCCTGCTGCTTCTAGTGACAGTACCTCGGCCCACTGTGTAGTGACTAGTGAAGTCAAATTTTCTGACAGCAGGAATGACAGTGATACTGAAGAACGTTTTGTGGGGCATGAGTGAATCAGATGTTGAAGGTATTTAGTTAGGACCTGTAGAAGAGCTACTTGTCAAGCTCACTAGTCATAAAACCTAAAGGCTCGCTGTCCAGAAACAGAAGGGGGGGGGGGGGGGGTCACTGATTACGAAGTCATTATTCAAGTTCCGCTGTTCATAATGACAGATGAGGGGTTCACTTTTCATAATTCACATCAAGGGTCATGCTTTCTAGGCTTATATAATATTTAAACGGTTGGCCTAAATTTGGTAAGGTGACTCAAAATAGAAAAATAATATTAAGCTTTGAAAGTTGAGGGGGGGGGGGGGAGGAGACAATCTCCGGGGATCGCCGCCTAGATTGATATTCATGCTTAAGATGAAGACTTCGTGGTTTGGAATTTGGGACCAAGTTATTTTGATTCATCTGTGCTGGAATCCAAAATTTGCCATCTTTCTGTCTTCATTGTATTATCCCCAGGGGGGGGGGGGGGGGGGCACTCAGTATATAATGCGTGGTGGGTATGTGCTGCGGAGAAGACCCCCATTTTTACACTCAAATTTCCGTTCCAAAGCATAGCATTTTCATCTTATTGAGAAAAAGAACAAAGAAAGTCGTTCTAAAGCATGGCATTTTCTTCTTATCGAGAAAAAAGAAGACAGAAATCTGTTCCAAAGCTTCACATATTTTCATTGCGCCGTTCCGGCCGCATTGAGCCGCTACGATGAGCTGCATTTTTGGTGAAAAGCGGCCCGCAGAGCGCTGTCCGACCATCGCCTCTGCGCGAGCGCACCCGGCGCCCGTGCCGCCGGGCTAGCTGCATGCACGTATGCCCGTTCCATAGGGGTACATACGCACTCACACACAGGCGAACCGTTCCAAAGACCCCTGTTTTCACAAACATTTGTAGTTCCAAAGCCCGTTCCGAAGACCCTCCTTTTCACAATAAGCCCGTTCCAAAGCCCCCGTTTTTGTCTCACCCGCGGCACATACCTACCACTTTGGGAGTCGAGTACCCCCCCCCCCCGGGGGTATTATCTTCAGATCATTAACATATTTTTATTTCTTTTTGAAAGAAAACAAAATGTGCCTGAAGTTTTGTTACTTGTTTCATAGCACATGTGCATGGCCGTACACAGTGGCGGGGGGCTGCCCCTAACCCCCCCCCCCCAATTGAAAACTTACATTTTTATTGAAAATTTTCACATAATTCACCAAAAGTGTGCACCAAATCCTTCAATTACACTTTAAAAATTGCATAAGCACCCTCATGACCAGCTCGGTCGCTTTGCTCCCTTGCTTTTGAGTTTGAGTTGTCCCCTCAGGAAAAAATTTCCATGTACGGTCCTGGACATGTGCACTCTACCATAAAAGCAATATGCCAGAAATCAACTATTAATATTAATTATTCAGTCTCTGTAGAGAGAATAGCAGAAACCATGTTTTATAGAAGGATTTCATCTGTGTCCTGTGCTATAAGCAGTACATCTTTGTCAGCTTTTAGGTTTCATGTTGGAGACTGAATGTACAAAATGTATTGTTTTATATGGTGTCCTTTTGTTTTCGTTGTATCTCAGGAACTCTTACATATCTTACTAAAGCTACTTTTTAATCTAATTATACATTAATTGCATTTCGTTTAAATTTCATGAAGTTTCATTTTACTGTGTAATGCAAATGAATATTTGTAATGATACTGATTTATTTGAACATAAATAAATCCCCCAAAAAAACCTAAATAAGAAATTCCCTTTCATATGTCAGACTGCAGAGTGAGTTTTAAAGAAGTATTGAAGTTTTGGACATGTGCAAGAGTGAAAAAGTGACTGAATACATTTTTTGTAAAATTTAATGATCTGTTGGTGTTGCACATTTTGTAGACTGTGTGTATGAAATGGTAATATTCTATTAAACTTCTGAGCTCCATGAGAGAATAGTGATTTTATAGTCTGTAAATCAAAATTTTAACTTCTGAGCTTTGTGAGAGAATAGTAATGTTATGGTTTGCAGATCGGAATTTGAATTTATGAGCTCTATGAGAGAATAGTGATTTGATATCTTATAAGTTTGCAGATCAGAATGGATAATCAAGCCCCCCCCCCCCCCCCCGCCCCGAAATGGCAGTTCAAAAGAACCACCGGAGACCATGGAATGTACGTGTGTTAATTAATTAGGTTTGAATTGATAGTTTTTAGGGTAACAATTATGGTTATGTGTAACAGTTAAGGGGGTTTCACACCAGGCCTGCGTTGAGTTACAATTGTTGCATACCAAGTATGCAGAAATAGGCTCTGTAGTGTGTACTCTGGAAAAAAAAAATATATATGTTGCTGCGTGCAGGATGGACATTGAAAAACCTTTTGCAAGAGTGAGGAGACGTATGGATTTTTTGTTGGAATGGTGTAGGGTAGCGTACACTTGCATAGGCAATCTGTATAATACAGCGTTGCGTAGACTGGCGTAGGAATGGTGGGCAGTTGCGTAGACTTGTGTAGAAATTGTGTTCCAGTTCAAGTTAAAATACATGTCATGTATCTCTGCGTATTGTTACATGGGGTGGTGTATGCACAGTGTAGGGTCATGTAAGCTCTGAGTAGTCACTACGCAACTTTAGGCAAGGCCTGGTGTGAAAGGGGATTTCACACCGGGCCTTGCTGGGTAAGGGCTACGACAATCTTAGTACATGGCCCTACACAGTGCCTACACCATTGTGCATAACGGCACACTGCGGGATACATAGGGGTGTGCAAGATGGACCCCATGAATTCATTTTTTTTGGGGGGGGGGGGGCGTACTCCCAGTGCAGAGTAATGGAACACTGTTTCTACGTAAGTGTACACAGCGCATTTTAGCGTAATCTACGCAGACCTAATGACTTGTGAAACCCCTTTAGGATTTTTGGTTCGGTTCAGGGGTTAGGATTAGGGCTTCAGCGGGTTAGGGTAGTGTTTTGGGTTAGAAGGGCCGATAAGTTGCACAGATGTTCGCATTGTTATAAGCTTCGCACCGGCTTCACACGTCGGTTATGTGGAGGTGCATTAGCTAGACAGCATACACAAAGCTGATAACGTGGGACTGAAATATTAAATCCCGAGCTAAATTTTAAAAAAATGCACGCTCAGTTTTGCTTCATAAGACAGCTTTACCACTTGAATGAAATACTAATGAAGTTCTAATTCTAGTTTTTTTCGTAAAGTTTCCTAAAATGCCTGTTTTCATGGAATAATTTCGACGGAGGAAATGCCTTCTCTCCGCGAAAGTCCGTCGACCTCTTCACTCTCGGAGGGGAGCCAATCAGGTGCACGCGTTCGCGGCGAACATAGAATATTGTCATATTCGTCAAAAATTAACTCTGCAAGGCAATGATTTATTCGTTCACCTGACCCGTGCATAGAATATATCGAAATGACTTTATTTGTATCTGAAAGAGGAAAATTTTCTCTTTTACCTCATGCCTCTTTCATCTTGCTCTCGGATTATAACACTGGTCTATTTTGCCCTCGTATTAAAGTGAAAAATATGCATATTTTATGTTGTCTTTATTCTTTATTAACCATACTTTGCATATCATATACTTCAAATCGATCATCGTATTTCGAAAGAGCAACTCTTCAGCTTTCAGACGATATATAACATAACGTAATTTACTCTTTCCATCACGCTTTACGGGGACGTTCAAAATTAGGTTTCATGGCTCATTACGTATTCATGTCAGCGAGGGCCATGCATACGCGTACGATAAATAAGACGACTTTTCTGTGCGTTGCGTTCTGACTGATTTGTGGTGGTTCTGCTAAGGGCCTTAATTTGTATATCAACAATGTTCCGATACGTACCGTGTATGACCAACCAGAAAAGTTCTTAGGATCTTATATAATTTTCTTTGGAAAATCACAAGGTACCTTCAAAATCGCTGAGAAGAAATTGTATGACATGTTGTGTAATATTGATAATAGTCTGAAAAGGAACGAGTACAAAACTAGAGTATTTATCCAGTACGGTCAACCATCTCTCAGGTATCTCCTAACTGTTCACAATTTAACAGACACACAATTGAATACCTTAGACTCTCTCCAAAACAGATTCATCAAGAAATGGCTGAACATCCCCCAGCACGGAGCAACTCATTCAATCCTGTATGCTGCCCAAGGTCTGAAATTTACCCTAATGTCAGAGTTATACCTCCAATGCCATACTCTGTCTCTAGCTTCTACGCTACTCAAGGGTGATACAAAGTCAAACATGCAGTTCAAACTAAAATAGACAGAGAGAGAGCAGTTGGACTCTAAAATCAAAGAAATTTGGGGTTACAAAATCAATGGAAATGATCGAAGCTGCTGAGAATGCAAGCGATTCTCAGTCATGGAAAAAGTGAAACCTGTTCTAAAAGGTGTCATTACAGCGGACAGACATGAGAAATGGTCTGATCGTATATCTCCCCTAGCCAAGCAAGGTTATTTGATGAAGTTGTTGGAAGAGGAAGGGAGTGACCTAACGTGAAAAGGAATTATGTATGGTCTCCCAAAGGGTCTTCTTAGTTTTGCAACTCGAGCATCAATCGATTGCCTCCCAACACCAGAAAATTTGAAATTGTGGGGTAAAAAAACTTACTGAAAAAATGCAGTTTATGTAATTGTAAGGGCACTCTTCTACACATCCTCAATTCGTGTACCGTTGCACTGCAACAAGGTAGGTACACATATAGACATAATAGCGTTCTACGCTTCATTGCCAATGAATTGAAGAAAAGTGCGGAGGTCAATCACGTTTCTGTAATCGTATTTGCTGACCTACCAGGACTTAGGGTATGTGGTGGTACCATCCCCCCTAATATTATGCCTACTCCTGAAAAACCAGATATAGTCCTCTACTTCCAAGAAAGAGACAAGCCCAAAGTCATATTGATAGAATTGACTGTACCTTTCGAACCAAATATTCAGAAAGCGAGAGAAAGAAAACTAGAAGGGTATTCACAACTGCACGAAGATATTAAGGCAAGTAATTGCGAATCTCAACTAATATGTTTTGAAGTAGGATCTAGAGGTGTTGTAACAAAAGAAAATAAACAGCAGATCAAAAAAATATTCCGTCATGTAAATGTTAGAGCTTGTAAGAATACCATACTCACAATTAGTAAACTGGCCCTTGTAGGATCCTATGTAATATTCAATGCCAGGGGTGAACCGCATTGGACAGACATGTCACTACTGGATTAACTTGGTGTATCCTGCCTACGTCTTTATTTCTTGCTTTTTAGTCTTCCTACCCCTTATCTTTATCCTTTGCTAAATTCTGTCTAATCCAGTTTCGTCTTTCAGAACCCTTTCCTTCTATACAGTTCCTTCTCCATACATCCTCTTCTTCCCTGTTTTCAGTCCATAATTCCTTTCCTTCTGGCCTTTACTGCCCTTCAGCTCTTCTATTTCTTTCATTGTAGGCATTGACTCAGCTACTCCTTCGTTCGGAAAACATCAGCATCAATTTATTATGACGTCTATATGTTACTGCATTTTCCCCATTTTACCTTCATTCTTGGTTTAGTTCTTACCCCCACTATGTCACAATATGCTTAAATATGTTTAATGTATTTTATGTATATGTTTTATGATGTAAGTCCTATGTTTTGTAACCATGCTCTTCGTTTTACCCACAGTCCTGTACAATGTTCCCATAGAAACATGTAACCTGGACATTTTATGTTCGTTTCCCTTTGTTTGGAATCAAT
>CM057168.1:21174100-21245739 GCA_029962745.1 Echinometra lucunter | reverse complement strand
ATCTCTACTGTCGTCTTAACTGATAGAAGGTAGGCGTGAGAGGATCAAGTGAAATGTATTTCTGGAAGGAAAACAACAGCGAAACATTTTCCTTATGTTATCATTTTTTACAGAACAATGGAGCCTTTACATGAAATAGAGTTGATATTACTTGCCGAAGACGTACCACATACCAAGTTCGCAGTACTGTGCAACGCATTGGGGTATTCCTACGGAAAAGGACAGTCGATCCTCTCAACACGTCTCAATCACTACAATGTGGCTCTGCAGGATATCCTCATCGATTGGAAGACTTCACAAACCAATGCGACCCAATCACGAACCATCCTGGCGAGCAAGCTGCGTGAAATTGGCCTTGGTGCATTAAGGGATAAATTATCCCAAGGTAAACCTTTTTTTTTTAAATTGCTCTTAAGTAATACAGTTCACGATAGCTATCAGTAGGTTATTCAGTCGCATTTGATTCATTGATCCATCGACTGTACTCACTAATTGAAGTAAACTGTCATATTTGAAGATGTACTAGCTTGTTTGTGTAGAGAGAATAATTCAGCCGCCGGCCTTGACAAATTGGGAATAATAATGATATTTCAATCCTCCGCAGGAAACTGCATTTCAATTAACTGATCTCTCTTAGTATTTGGACTAAATTTTCATATTTGGAGACAAACTAGCTCGTGCAGCTAGAGTTATTCAGCCACCGGGCATGCCAAGTAGAAGGTATAGTTTGCAAGTCCAAAAAGCAAGCGCTCTTGAGCAAAGGCTAGAACCTTCACCGAGTTTGTCATGTAGTTATGGGATCATAGTTATGAGTAGCTTAAGTTACATGGATTTTTGAACTTGATATCACTTAGTCTATATGGTGAAAAAAAAAAACACCAAAAAAACGTTGTAGCTTCTGAAGTAGGCCTATAAAGCAGATATTTAGTTAACGCCTTTTCTTACAGGAGATACAAAACACATGCATTTAAGGGGAAAAATGATACAAAGAGAAAAACAGTAACATCCACAAGATGGATACCAAACATAAACTATTCATTACATCAAAAGTAACATAAAGGAATTAAATTAGAAGAAGAATGTTCCAACATATGTGTGGATAAAAACTGATTGAATTGTAAATATTTTGCAGGTGTATATCAGCCAAATCAGTGCGATCCACGTGACAAAGAGACGGCTTCATTGCAAAGTAGCTCAGGTAGGATTTTAAGTGAAACTTCCTTACATTTTCATTTCTCATAGCTGCCACCATTACAACTGCATTATATTACTACCTCAACTACATCACCCCCGAAAAATGTTTTGCGCAATCGTCACGTGACCCTTCACCTTATACAATGTGACCTGTTCAATTGAAAAGGAAAGAGTATTCGACCAAAGTGTGAAAGGTTTTAATGGTTCTCATTTGGCATGTATTCAACGCCCTTCACTTTCTACTGTAGGGGCGGATCCATACTTAAAGGGGAAGGGAGTTGTAATTTTATCTCCAAAAAGGTAACGGAATTGTGGCGTTATTTTATATATAGTTCATATATTAGATTTTGTACCTATTCGTGAAGAACCTTTGGATTTCTTTTGTTGTAATATTGTTTTTGAGCCTTATCTTAATTCATATGATTTATTTCTCACATTTTGTGATGTACAGTAATTGTTGTTTGATATCATTTTGAATTCTATCATATTGCTTCTTTATGCATACAAGGCCCCATTGTAAATCAGCCAAGTAGCTGAACTGGGCTTCAGGGCATAAATTAATCGACGGCCATCGGCAGCCAGGCCGTCGATGCCCCTATGACTGGCTGCGATGCCCTCCAAAAAAGTGATCATTTCACGGCCAAAAAGGCCGTGCCCTTTCTTCTCAAGCTGGCCGTCGTGCCCTTTTCCTTAAGCCATAAAATGCCCTACTTCCGACTGAAAAATTAACCATTGCCGAGGCTGATTTTAGAGTAAAAACCAAGGTCTACTAAGTGCTAATAAATAATTTTGATCGAAACCGCGCCTCCGGCCCATCCAAACAAGATCCCGTCTTACGTAAGAAATGCTTCATTTCGATATCACAAGTAAATCCGTGCGCACACGTAATGCACCTATAATGTACGTGTACGTACGTACGTGTACCGTAAGTTTCAATTTCGCGCGCGCACTTTGGCCCATCGATAGCTGCTATCGATATCTAATTTTATTTGTTGTTAGATTCCGGTCATCCCAGCTCGCTAATTTCCTGATCTATTCTGTCTCTTGTGTTTTTCCGTACACCTTTTCTGCTATATTTTACTTATTGTTTGGGAAGGTTTGTAATTTATTTTATGTTGTGGATGTGTGGTTCGTGATTATAATAATGTTTTCTGTGAAAATCTTCCGAGTCTTGTTGACTTCAGCGAATGTTCGTCATGAATGTGTGTGAATGTTCGTCATGTTCGTGTACTGCATGGTAGTTGTGTGGTGCCTGGCTATGCGCTGCGGTGGCTGTGCAGTGATTTCGTAATCGTAGTGTTTCGGGCCTGTCATTTGAGCTTTGAGTTAAGGAGTTTCACTCCTATTTTTGTCTGTTTGAGTGAATTTAGAAGTGGTTGTTTATTTTTTACGGATATCTCTTTGAATTTACTGATTTTGTTTGATTTTATTTGATCTGAGGGCTTTGGCTCTTCTGTTATTCGTTCGAGCCGAGTGCTTCGCCTTCGAGTCGATTTTGCTGTAGCAGTGTAGGACGGGTGGGTGTGTGTATGACTGTTGATAACTTTATGAACGACCAACTTTTGTCTTTGCGTGCCTGGTCGATTATGAAAATGATAGCTATGTTAGTCTTTGAATTTTGAATTGAATGAAATAATTTTATGAAAAGCAAGCAAGTATTGCGCCAAAAGAACCTGCTGTACAAATGTTTCCTTTTCCACGTTTCCTTCTTTCTTTCTTTTTTTTTAAAGTCCTATGAAACACATCGGCCCTGATGAAAGAAAAAAAATGCTATGTAAAGAAAGGACATGCTGAAACAATTCAAAACACTACATGCAAAACTACTAACATTTTTCCACACTTACTCTAATCAGTACGGAAGGATCTTAAAGAGATTTAAAAGAAACTTTCATGTAAAATCCCACACACAAACTGATAAGTGATAACTCGATAAAAATGGAACTAACATATTTATAAGTATAACATGATTAATCTGTTTCCCATGTTCAGGTTTGTTCATGATAAGGTCCAAAACACACTACCTGCAGGGAAATATACATTTTCTAAATTTCAGAGGCTGTTGCTGATGGGACATTATTTTGATAAACATCTAAAAAAAAAAAAAAAAAAAAGCACGCAGAAAAATTTTTGGCCTTCGATGCCCTTTTAAAAAAATGATTTTGGCCTTGGTGCCCTTCTTAGTGGCCTTAGTGCCCTTAAAAATTTGAGGCATTTTAAGGCCAAAGTGGCCTTGCCCTAAAAATGACGAAATTTAAGGCCTGGGGCTTTTACGTGTTTAAATAAATAAATCAAATCAATTCTTTTTTTTTTACGTCAACGCAGTATTCATATAGTACAATTACGAAGCAACACTTAGGACTATTTTCTAACACTACAAAATTCATCCAAACGTTTGAAGTATGACGTTTTGAAACACTGGTGCAGCTAGGGGGGGGGGGGCACAAGGGGGCCATGCCCCCTGTTGATCAGCGGGCAAAGAAAAAAAAAAAGGAATGATAAAATTAGATAATAATAATAATAATAATAATAACAATAATAATGATACTGAAATCTTGTGTGCAGAAAATGCCATTTTCATGCACAAATTTTCAAAAAAATCTTCCTACCGTTGGAATGTGAGATAACCCCCCTCCCCTGCTCGGTCGCTTTGCTCCCTCGACTTAGCCATCCCTATATGCCACTTCTTATAGAAGTTACCCTTATAAATACTTAATTTTTGTGAGCAGACAATGCCATTTTCATGCACGAATTTTCAAAAATGTCCCTACTGTAGAAGATGGGATACCCCCTCCCTCACCTTGCCCCCCCCCCCCTGTTAAAAATTTCTGGCTACGCCAATGTTTTGAAATTTGTCTGTTCAGTGAATGAAGAATTATTTTTATCACAACTAGACTTGAACTTTATTACACGTAGTTAAGATAATATCACTCTCACATTTTTGAATTGTCGTATCACATCAGATATTTTTGCAGAGCTATAATGTGGTATAATTTTCCATTATCAAAGGGTCTAGTACAGCACCAGCACCTTCATCTTTTACGGCACCTACTTGTACTTCTACTGCTAGAGGCACAGCTACTCCTACTACTTCTACTACATTTGCACCTGTTACTACAAACATGACATCCCTATCTCCGAAATCCAGTGCAAATGACGAATTTGACGACATCTTGGAAAAGGTCGCCCAGGAACTGTTCAAGAAGGAAGACATCAATAGCTTAGGAAAAGCTTTGGGATTTATTCCTGGAGATATTGGTCGCTGTATTGAAGAAAACGAGAGGCAAGGGGGAAGTTACATGGGGACACTGGGTATGCTCCGTAAGTGGCGACGAGGACAAAAGGTCAGTGAGGAACGAGAAGCCCTGAGAAAAGTACTAGCAAAAGCTGGCATGATAAATCTGGCTGATAGACTACTAGGCGCATCCCCATGCGGTAAGTGGTAATCTAATGCTGTGTGGATATTACTAATATCAAGAAATTGTGGTTCGCAGGTTTGTACAAACAAACAAACAAACAAAACTAATGGAAAATGTAAAAATAAAAAGGTAGTTTAAAACAATTCATAGAGCTATCAGAATGAAGCCAGCTCTCATTTCTATCTTCGATACGCATATCGATATATATCGATATGTTGTCGCTGAGACAATTGTCTACAAGACCTAAAGGTTTTTTTTTTGTTTTGTTTTTGTTTTTTTAAACAACGGCATCATGGCCTGATTTTGCAATAAATGGATGCATGTAAATATGTCCCATTTTGCGTGTAGTCCCTAGGGGACGGCACACTTTCTCAAATCTTGATTTTATATTCCAGTCTTCCTTGAGTAATACATTCGTTATTTCTCCTCGATTTTCGCAGAGCTTTGCATATGTTCTAGCTGATAAAATTTTCTACAAGGAGGGTGACATTGATTTTCAATCAATCAAACTTTGATAGACCACCTAATTCGTCCCCAGTGACAAATTCAAATGTCTTGTTTTTTTTTTAATTGCTCAAAAGTAATACCTGTACTATAAAATTCACAATACCGGTAGCTATGAGTAGGTTATTCAGCCGCATTTAATTCATTGATTCATTGACTGTACTCACTAATTGAACTAAACTGTCATATCTGAAGATATACTAACTAGCTTGTTTGTGTAGAGAGAGAGTAATTCAGCCGCCGGGCATGCCAAGTTGAGAATAATGAGTATTATTACCTGAATGAGGCATTTTGGAGACAAGATATAAGCGCGTATTTTGCCTGTCTAATTGATTCACTCAACACAAAATACGTCACAATGGTTCAGCCAGGGCTCAGCTGCATGACTAGGGTAATAATATTCATATTCCCCTCCTCCGCGAAATTGTCATTTTCCTATTGCACATGTGTACTAAATTATCGGTCCATAATATCCATATTCCACCTTTCTTGTACAAGTGCGCATTTAGCAAAGTGCAAACGCGCAGTATTGTGTACGCGATAGAGGTTAAAAACAATGGATACGCGAGGTAACCATTTACGTCACAATCGCTTAGCCAGGATTACATACCTGTCTGAATAAGCTGAAATCTGAATAAGCTGAAAGCTGACAGGCAATTAGCAGGCATGTTTGTCATTGCTACAAAATGATAGGCTTGAATCATGCATCATCCTATAGCTGTAGGTAATAATAATTATATTGACTGGCTCTACTTTTGGGGAATATCGAAAATGTTGCCGTTAAAAGATCCATATTGCGCTCGTCTTCGACACGAGACAATATGATTCATTTTGTGGGCAACATTTTCAATATTCCCCTCAAGGCCAGTCAGTATAATATAATTATTACCTGAATGACCCATTTTGGAGACAAGATATAAGCGCCTATTTTGTCTGTCTAATTGATTCACTCAACACAAAATACGTCACAATGGTTCAGCCAGGGCTCAGCTGTATGACTAGGGTAATGATATTCATATTCCTTCCTCCGCGAAATTTGTCATTTTCCTATTGCGCCTGTGTACTAAATTATCGGTCCATAATATCCATATTCCACCTTTCTTGTATAAGCTCGCATTTAGCAAAGTGCTAACGCGCAGTATTGTGTACGCGATAGAGGTTAAAAACAATGGATACGCGAGGTAACCATTTACGTCACAATCGCTTAGCCAGGATTACATACCTGCCTGAATAAGCTGAAATCTGAATAAGCTGAAAGCTGACAGGCAATTAGCAGACATGTTTGCCATTGCTACAAAATGATAGGCTTGAATCATGCATTATCCTATAGCTGTAGGTAATAATAATTATATTGACTGGCTCTACTTTTGGGGAATATCGAAAATGTTGCCCTTAAAAGACCCATATTGCCCTCGTCTTCGACTCGGGACAATATGATTCATTTTGCGGGCAACATTTTCGATGTTCCCCTCAAGGCCAGTCAATATAATATAAATATTTCAATCCTTTGCAGGAAACTGCATTTCGATTCCCTGATCTCACTATTTGGACTAAATTTTCATATTAAAAGCAAAACTCGCTTGTGCAGCTAGAGCTATTCAGCCGCCGGGCATGCCGAGTAGAAGGTAAAAAAAAATTAATGAAATCTTTGCAAGTCCATAACAAAGCACACGCCCTTGATCAAAGGCTGCCTTCTCAAAGTTTGTAGATGTAGGATTATCATATGAGGAGCTTATAGGTTACAAGGATTTTCTTATTGGGGAAAAAAGAATGGTGTAGCTTCTGCAGTAAGAATGTTCAGCTTATTTGTGGACAACAAGTAATGAATTGTAAATATTTTGCAGGTGCACATCAGCCAAATCAGTGCGAGCCACGTGACAAAGAGACGGCTTCATTGCAAAGTAGTCCAGGTAAGATTTTACATTAGGACAACATGCACAATTTAATCGATTTAGGATTCTTTTTGTTTATCTGCGTCGAACTAATTAATTTATTTATTCAAATTTTACCAGCCAGATACAAGACAAAGTAGAGAATCCTGGACTTGATATCAAAATTAGCTGGGTACATGAGAGAAAGGAAAGTGAATAATGGCAGCACCGGCGTAAATCCACTCTGAGGAGTGGGGGGAATGATTGACTTTTTTGACGATTTTTTTTTCTGTCGATCTCACACTTAAGTATAAGCACACACCCTCACTGACCCCCCACAGACCCCCCCTACACACATTTTAATGTTTATTTTGCGAGCGAGCGAAGCGAGTGAGCCAAAAATAACCATTTTTCTAGTTTTTAATTGCATTTTCTAACAGAAATTCTAAAATATGAGCGAGCAAAGCGAGCAAGCCAAAAATAACCACTTTTCTCATTTTTAGTCGCATTTTCGAATAGAAATTCTTAAATATTGACGAGCGAGCGAGCCAAAAATAACCACTTTTTGGTTTTCAATCGCATTTTCAAATAGAAATTCTAAAATATGATGGTTGTTTATGACAGATATTCAAAGATTTTACTAACGGATTAATTAAAATATATTTTCTTTCTTAAAAAGTGGAGGAGATATTTGTACACGCCATCCCCCCCCCCCCACTCCAAAAAGTGGGGGGGATATATCCCCCCCATCCCCCCGGGATTTACGCCAGTGAATGGCAGATCAGAATATAAGTATGAGAAAGGAAAGAAAAGAAAAATAAGGAAAGAAAAGAGGAGAATGGTCTTGTTTTGGTCTATAATCGGTTACTATAAATCGTCGCATGAGCACCCATTTTTTTTTTTTTGTCCTCTGCTATTTTTTTTCGAATTTGAGATTTTCAAAGAAATGGAATCAGCAATTCACAAAGATTTCATCAATATATCAACTTTAGTATATTTCAAAAAATTAAGCGAGTAATTAGCTCTGCAAAAAGGCCCTTAGTAGTCTAGGCAACGTTCGGTGCAGGAACGCCCTTCGCACCGTAATGGCGTCTGCTGAAAACTCTACGAGACGTTAAATAGCGTTAGTATTCTATTTTTTGTTTTGTCACTTAATTACATTTTACATCAAACTGCAATAAATCTCTATGATCACCCAGGGGAATGTTATATATACAAGAATGTCTTGTAATTAAGGTTATTTCACAGTCTGGTAACGAACGCCTTTTCCATAGCGATTAGAGCAATCCCCTTTATCGGATTTTGTGTATGCGAATATCTTGATAATGAAACCGATACAGTCATGTTAACACAATCATGTGAGCCATCCTAATACTTCAGTCCTGTAAAAACATGAATCATTACCTCTTGAATACAAAATTTTGCTTCAAACATTCACCTCCTCAGTATGTAATACCAATATGCCGAAGAATTTTTGAATGATAAGAAATTGGTATGAAATAAATCCAGTTTGAATTACTTTATGTAAAGTTTTCAAATGGGATTAAAGAACAATGGAACCTTGCTATCAAGAGGTCAAAGCATTTTAACGATTGAATATGGGAACTCAATCCAGATAAAACATTAATTGGACATTAGTTATTTTGTTTGCATTCATCATCAACTCTACAATAATGAAAAATACAAATTTCTGGTAATAAGAATTGTTCACTTCATTAATGGAAAATTAAATTGTATTTCATTTATTTTCATTGTATGAATTTCAATTAGGTTTGGATTTACCCGTGTACTTACAGAATGTATGGAAAACATAATTACAGAATATACTCAAATGGTTTTAAAGGGGGAAAAATGTCACTTATTGTTCTTTCAAGTACCTAGCACAATTCAAGTGGTTATATCCCCCCCCCCCCCCTCCTCCCCCATAAAGTTTAGTGATTGTGCAAATCTATTAATGGGTTTAAATATTTTCGGGACAAATTTGCTTAATTGTAAAAATTGTTTGGATACAAGTGACCAAATGTGTCTTATTCATCAGTTCATGTTTATCAGATGAAATTTACAACATGAAAGAAAACGAGAATAGAATTCGTCATAGACTCGTGACGAATTAGGTGGTCTGTCGGCATCTTTTAAGTTTCGACATGGATTGTGATAAATTCGTTGGTAAGACTTTCGATAAAATTTTTACGCCTCGATAGGAGACTAACGTCATAGAAATTGGATGGTTTGATATCGCAGAATACTTAAAAGATGATCCAAAGCTTGAATTCACCTTAACGAATCAGATTTTCTATAGGGTTATACATAAACTTCTTTGCGCTGCATTGCTATTGTCATAACGGGCGAAAATCAGCAGTTTATTTCATCGACTGTGACTGCATATGTAATCATATAGTTAAAGAGGATAGTAATATAACATGTAGAAATAAAGCAGACGGAAAAAAAATGCCCCCTTCCCTCCGGGACTCGAACCAGGGACCTTGAGCATGTGAGGCAAGTGCTTTGAAGGTATACCTGAAAACAGCTCATAAAGATAGCACGTTGATTCAAAACGGAATTCTAATATCAGGTTTTCCAGTCAAAATTTCACATGTTTTCGACATTTGATTAAAAAACATATGAATGCATAAGATAGAGAATTTTCTCAGCTGCAACATACTTAAAGATGGGCGAAAATCAAGCAGAAATAAGGAAGATGTTGATCAAAGAAGACGAGAATGTAGAATCAAGAATTACATAAAGGTCATGTCCCGTAGAGAATACACGCAAATTGAGGAAAATTGACATTGTACCTTTAATCGTGAATTTAGACTATGATGTCGTCATCAAAATGAGTAACAATGAATGATATATTTGTAGACAATTGTCTCAGCTACAATATATTGAAATCTCAGCGAAAAATGATGAATATTAAGCGAGATAGTCTCGGTTAAAAGTAAAAAAATATGACGTCATTATTGAAAAAATGAAATTTTGAGTTCAGCTGAGAATTTGACGACGTTCCGACTGCTCGACCCTCAAATTTTTTTCGTGAATTCAAATCTCCATTTCATAGGCTTTCAGAAAATGCAAAAAAAAATGGGGGGTCCCCATGCTATTTAATGAGCTATGGCAGATTTCAAAAGGGCATGTTTTTGCATGTTTTTACGTTATTTGCCCCATAGACGCGCGCACGGATTTTGAACTTTGACGCGCGCGTGCGGCCTTATGGGGAATTGAAATCGACTTTCAATTGTTATGAATGGTTAAGAAAAGTATTAGGATCGCAAATCAAGTGAAAAAACGGTGTTTTCTTTGGTGTGCGCGCGCAAATATGGCGCGCGCGGACGCGCGCAAATTTTTGAAATGCTTAAAATGGCCTGAAACGTGGTCAAAATGAATATGAGTCGATTCTGAGCATTTTTAATTTTTGCGCGTGCGCTGACGCGCGGACGTACGCGTACGTGCGCGTCTAAATGAATGGAATTATTCAGATTGATATGAATATTCATCATGCTAAGTATGAATAAGAAATGACATTCCCTTAAGAAGATATGATCATAAAATGATATTTACAAAATGGCGCCTGGATGACGTCACGATGATCTGATGAACTTGAAAATAAGTAAAAAACCGAGATCTCGTAAGGACTGATAATTCATGAAAATTTGACAAAAAATGACAGGGCCAGTTCTGAGATTTCGACTGCACAAAAAAGTGGGTACCAATAAAGAGAATAATTAAAAAAGAAAATTCTGACGAATTGAAAAGGTGATCTGTCAAAGATGACAGACCACCTAAAAAAAACAGCACATAAAGCAAGCTATTCAGATGCATACAGCTTGTACATGATATATAACGGTAAAGGGCCTTTTTGCACCTAATCAAACGCGAGCGCGCCGTGTTCAGTAAGGCCATTGAGTGCTCGTCGACGCGTACAACGCCAAGGGTGAACGCCCTTTCTGCGTAAGTTACATTTGTCATGTTTGTAGATCCGTTGCGTGCAGTAAAGCCCTTAACAAATATTCTACATTTTAAAGCATTTCTTATAAAAATCCAGTTTTGACACTCAAGTTAATGTTAAAGAGCAACATTGTCATTCGTTTTGGATGTGATTGATAAGTTGTGAAGAAATTAATGAAGCATTTAAGGACGAAATATCTTTTTTCTCGATTTTCGAAGAATTGTCTTTTCCGTCGTTAAGCGCTCTCGCGCCGCCTTAGGGCCTTTTTTTGCCTTGATGCGACGATAATGTATACATCTTTATATACATACATGTCAAAATTTTAACGGAGATAATCTCAACAGAAATAAAATATTTTACTGATTTTAATCACGATGAGATTAATTGACCTCAAAGTGATATTTGCTTCCATTGGATTATTCTTACAAGAAAAGAATCTAGAGGAAATAAAGGGTAAGACAGTGTAAGTTCATGTGCAAGAAATGATTCTAGGAATGTAAGGAGATCATAAAATGCTGAGATAAAAGTGATCCTTGGAAGGTGAGGTTAAAGTTTGTTATAGTGGTTGGTCTAAGGCAAAGGCTAATTATTCGGTTGGAGTATGAAATGGATACGGAACAATTTGGTATTTCGAATGATTAGATTCTGAATGATATGGTAAAACCAGTCGAAAATACTCTCTCTTATTATTTTCATGGTTTCAGCAATAATTATAATTACGATAAGGTTGCTATACTCTAACGCGGTTCTAGGACTACTCCCCCGGAGGACAACTCCCCCGGGGACAACTCCCACCTGACAACTCCCCCGGAGGACAGCTCCCCCGGAGGGCAACTCCCCCGGAGGACAACTCCCCCGCAGGACAACTCCCCCGCAGGACGGGTCCCCCGGAGGACGTCTCCCCCGGAGGACAACTCCCCCGGAGGACAACTCCCCCGAAGACAACTCCCCCGCAGGACAACTCCCCCGGAGGACAACTCCCCCGCAGGACAACTCCCCCGAGGACAACTCCCCCGGAGGACAACTCCCCCCGAGGACGACTCCCCCGGAGCACAAATCCCCGGGGGATGACTTCCATCACACAACTCCCCCGGAGGACACCCCCCCCCCCTTTATGGACAAAATTACGCATGAAATTTTGTTTTTATGAAAACGCCTTGCTCATGAGGAACTGTAAAATAAATCTTTCCTTTTTATAAATCAAACTTAAGTAATTAATTCAGTATTTTTTGTTTTTATTACAACTCTCCCGGAGGAGAACAGCTCCTCGGGGATGACAAATGGGGATGGGCGAGGGGTAGAGGGTTGCTATTCGTTTAATAAGGTATTAGGTCATTTGTCGCGCTAACTTTTAAAAAAAAATATCTACCCTTTTGCTCCCATTTTTGCGCCAAAGTACACATTCAAGAAAATAAAAACTCTAGTAATGGGTACGCTTTTCCGAGCAAGGGTGTTGGGTTTGACAGCTTCAGCGGCACACTCCCATCGGAACCAAATCTGATCATGAGAAGAGAGAAAAGAAAGGAATAAAATGAAGAAAGAAAAGTGAGGAACCTTAGTAGGAAGCTACAAAAGTAGAGAATGGTGTATCTAGTCGTAGTCTTCAGGAAAAGTGAGGAACCTTAGTAGGAAGCTACAAAAGTAGAGAATGGTGTATCTAGTCGTAGTCTTCAGGAAAAGGGGGAGATGGCCCACAATCAAGCTTAAGAATAGAAGTCACTTCGCTCGATCAGCAGCCGTGATTGGGTCCCGTTCCTTTTTTTAAAATCTAAATGCACAATTTTCAGGCAAGATATCATATAAAAATCTTACTTTTTAGGGGAGCGGTCGACCCCTCCCCCCCCCCCCCCCGAGATCCGTTATCCGCCCCTTTGTTAAACTCACTGACTATAAATGAAAAGAAAACCTTAACGGAATTTTATAATGAATGCATGTTAATTTCATTTTTGTTAATGGACTTGTGCTTCTACGTATTTAGCGTCCAGCGAGCATGTGCGAGTATCATTCTTTGCGCTGAAACCACATGAAAACATTAATAATAAAGTACCTCATTCAAGAGTAGAAGATAAACAAAAAGGAAAAGTCATCGTTAGATTCTTATGATTTGACAATTTTGGACACATATTGAGCTTTGATATCTAAATTCGCTGATGAAATTAATCATTTTTCTTACTTAGAATATCTGCATTCAGCTGACCTGAAACCTAGAAGTTTTATGTATTTGTTCTTCTTATTTTTTTCTTTGTTATATAGAGCCTAACAGTGCCTAAATTTGTCAAATCATAAGAATCTAACGATGACTTTTCCTTTTTGTTTATCTTTTACTCTTGAATGAGGTATTTTATAATTAAATGTTTTCATGTGGTTTCAGCGCAAAGAACGATACTCGCACATGCTCCCTGGACGCTAAATATGTAGAAGCCAAGTCCTTTAACAAAAATGAAATTAACATGCATTCATTATAACATTCCGTTAATGTTTTCTTTTCATTTATAGTCAGTGAGTTTAACAAAGGGGCGGATAACGGATCTCGGGGGGGGGGGAGGGGTCGACCGCTCCCCTAAAAAGTAAGATTTTTATATGATATCTTGCCTGAAAATTGTGCATTTAGATTTAAAAAAAAAAGGAACGGGACCCAATCACGGCTGCTGATCGAGCGAAGTGACTTCTATTCTTCAGCTTGATTGTGGGCCATCTCCCCCTTTTCCTGAAGACTACGACTAGATACACCATTCTCTACTTTTGTAGCTTCCTACTTAGTTTCCTCACTTTCCTTTCTTCATTTTATTCCTTTCTTTTCTCTCTTCTCATGATCAGGTTTGGTTCCGATGGGAGTGTGCCGCTGAAGCTGTCAAACCCAACACCCTTGGGCGGAAAAGCGTACCCATTACTAGAGTTTTTATTTTCTTGAATGTGTACTTTGGCGCAAAAATGGGAGCAAAAGAGTGGATATTTTTCAAAAAAGTTAGCAATTAGACCGACAAATTACATAATAACTTATTAAACGAATAGCAACCCTCTACCCCTCGCCCATCCCCATTTGTCATCCCCGAGGAGCTGTTTTCCTCCGGGAGAGTTGTAATAAAAACAAAAAATACTGGATTAATTACTTAAGTTTGATTTATAAAAAGGAAAGATTATTTTACAGTTCCTCACGAGCAAGGCGTTGTCATAAAAACAAAATTTCATGCGTAATTTTGTCCATAAAGGGGGGGGGGGGGTGTCCTCCGGGGGAGTTGTGTGATGGGAGTCATCCCCCGGGGAGTTGTGCTCCGGGGGAGTTGTCCTCGGGGGAGTCGTCCTCGGGGGGAGTTGTCCTCGGGGGAGTTGTCCTCCGGGGGAGTTGTCCTGCGGGGGAGTTGTCCTCCGGGGGAGTTGTCCTGCGGGGGAGTTGTCCTCCGGGGGAGATGTCCTCCGGGGGACCCGTCCTGCGGGGGAGCTGTCCTGCGGGGGAGCTGTCCTACGGGGGAGTTGTCCTCCGGGGGAGTTGTCAGGTGGGAGTCGTCCCCGGGGGAGTTGTCCTCCGGGGGAGTTGTCCTGATACGCTCTAACGCACGAGTGTGAATCGCCTGTCCTTTGTGTTTTTGTCGTTTCAGATATCTACAATAAGAAGATCACAGAGTCATTGTCTGTCGGGCAGTGTCGTGACAAATTGGTGAATAAATACATGAATTCATATTGTAAAATCCAGAAGGCACCGTGGGATCCGAACGATTTGGCCGACTTCAATGACCTGCACACGGTTGTCACCATGGTGAAGAAGGACGCCCTTGGAAATGACACTAAAAAGAAAGAGATACTACACGGGTCTGTTAGTGAAATATTTTCAGTAAAAGTAAACGGCGTGCTTCCACGACGAATCCTTATTTCAGCCCCTGCTGGACGAGGAAAGACAACAGCTGTCGCTAAAATGGCTTACGACTGGGCTAACAGAGTCCAAGGATCATCCCTTGAAAATTTGCCTCTACTCTTCGTTGTGAAACTGCGAAACACAAGCAAGCAGACATCAATCGCAGAAGCAATCAGATTCCAACTACTGAATGATGTTGCTGATCTAACCCAAGAAGGACTGCACAGATTTATCGCAGAAAATCAGGGGATTTGTCACATCTTACTAGATGGACTAGATGAGTATGCTGGCATTGCTGCAAACCAGGGTTTGGGAAGCAACATTGTCGATGTGATGCAGTGGAAGGAATTTCCAGATTGTAGAGTCCTTGTAACAACACGCCCTCACCTCGAGATCTTCTTCAATCAAGGAGAACTTCCGCGGGTGTACACTAAGATGTGGATTGAAGGATTCTCACAAGAGAGCTCAAGAGAGTACATCGACAAGTTCTTTGCATCGACATCGAATTCTTCTAAGGGGCAAGAACTGAAGGATTACCTCAATGGCAAACCACTGATAGATGAACTTGTCATTACACCGCTATTTTGTCTAATGGTCTGTCAATTATGGAGTGAGGGCATGCTTGGGAATAATACTACAACACAAACAGAACTGTTTGATAGCGTGAACTTATTTCTGATGCATCATGCCAATGCCCGTTCAACATCTCCAGAAAAGATAACTACGGAAAAGCTAAGTAAAATAATTTGCAAACTCGGTAAGGTTGCTCTTGCTGGTCTACTGGATGATGCTAAAAAGCTCGTCTTTGCCCCCCAAGATTTTCGAAGTGTTTCAGCTGTCCTTGACAAAGCATGTGAGATTGGGATAATATCCAAGACGGAAGCTAAAGTGACTTGCGTTCCACAAACCGATGAGACCTCATTCACTACCATCGAATTCTATCATAAACTCGCACAAGAACATTCTGCTGGGAAGTGTCTTGCTGCTGAAACGAACAAGTATTTGTTGCGATTTAAGATGTCGAAGTTGGACAGAGTATTGTGGAAGATCATAGCAAACATCGGTGACTATGAGAATCTCATCCGATTCGCTGCTGGCACGGAGAACAGCCTCTGTATAAGAATTATGGAGGCGATCCTTTCAAAGGGCTCTTTAGCCGAGAGCGAGCGGTATCGCATTCTCCTTGACTGTTCATCAGAGACCTCGAGTACCGAAAGAAGCGTCTCTTCGTTGATTCATAGATGTGTAACTGCACATACGATGGTTCTTAAGTCACCGACTGTCTACACCGTCGTAGGAATGCAGAACCTTCAGGAGCAGCTGAAAGGTCAGGTATGTAGATATCTACCTAAACATTACTCGGACTACTTGGGAAATGGGCTGGTAATTTCCTAAGATGGGCTAAATATAACTTATTTACAAGAAAATGGGCGAGTAGCCAGAAATTAGTTATCACTATCATAACCAACATAAAAACTGGGGGGGGGGGGGGGGTGGACTTATGGGGCTTGGAGGATGGTAGAATACTCATGAAATTGAAATTGTACCTCTATCGTCTACTTTTTTGGGGGTTGAGCAATTTCGGAGGATGCTACAGCCTTTAAGTCCCCACCCCGGAACTGCGCCTGCCTCGCTCATATACCTTTATCATGCATATGTTTAATTCATTGTATTTCCCTTCCCCCCCCCCCCCTCTCTCTCTCTCCCTGTCTGTCTGTCTGTCTCTCTGTCTCCTGGTCTTTCTCTCTCTTTCTCTCTCTCTCTCTTTCACTGTTGTTCTCTTATCAGATTCAAGAAGTGAAGTTCGAAGATTCAAATCCATCTAGAGACGTGGTTAGTGGACTATGGTCCTGCCTCGGGGCCTTTTCTGCACTACGTAATCTGACCATCTCCGATTGCTCTCTCAGCTTCCCTCCATCTCCTCCTGAGCTTCCATCCATCACTAAGCTGAGAGCAGCGATGGTGACGTCACAAAGCTACGAAGGTCTGCTTTCTTCAGTACCTAACGTCAAAGTGATTGATATCACTGTAGGAAATGCGGACGAAGAAGACCTGTCTAGGATCCAGATCAGTCTTCGTCGACATCTTAAAGGACAGGAGCTCACGCTCATCAGGCTAGATGAAACACATTCACTGCCAGCAGAGGAGAGTGTATCAAGCAGGTCAAGAGAGACGATGAGAGGACTGGGTCTTCATATTAGTAACGTGCCTCACTATGGGCATGAAGAGGCGACACTGTCTGGAGTCATTTGCGGACCCGAGGAGACAGTGATCGATCTAGTCCAGAGTTCAACGTCATCTAGTCTAATGTCAACCCGTCTGTATACCGAACAGTGAGTAGCTGATAAGCCAAATGGAATTGATTCTACGCTTCTTTCCCTACGACTTTTTGCCCTCTCTTTCAATATTTGTGAGGTCATGCATTTTGTTATTTACATTCATATGCTAGGTTTTGCTAATCAGACATGTTCAGCATAAGCACAACCATTTTTTTAACCCGTTGACCACTGAATTCTCTGTATTTTAAAGGTTTTATACATAGAACACCTGGGCCCATATTCAATAAACTGCTTAAGCATGCTATTTAAGAACTTTTTTTCCTGATCTTTTTGCTAAGAGAGAAATCTTAGCAAAATAACATATTCCTTACAAGTACGTCAAGCTAAGAATTTTGCCCTATGCTTAACCGAATATTCTTAGATTTTTTTAAAGAAAAACCTCTTAAACAGACTTTCGTATTCTGGGGAGCGTTTCATGAAGAGTTTTGTCGGCGAAAATCACCGACAAATGTTATAAGCTACTGAAAATACTCGCATCTGATTGGCTGAAAGCAAATTAGTCGGTGAAAACCACCGACTAATTGTTTCATGAAACGCCCTCCAGGGGCCCGTTGCATCAAACTTTTGCCGGAGTATTTTATGGCAAATTTGAGGAAACTACGGCAAAAAAAAATTGCCATAGTTTTCCATTACATAAAAATTTGCCAGACTTTTTTTGCCAGAAAAAAAGTCTGGCAAAAGTTTTATGCAACGGGCCCCAGATATGAAAAAAAAATCGAAGAATTCTGCCCTATATTTAAGCATCCTAGGGGGGATGCTTAATTCGTCCGCTGGGCTGCTTTGAACAGCCCCCTGCGCGATACGAATGAAGCGCCCCGGCGGCCCGCAGATTGTTGACCTATATGATCTGCATAAAATTATGCATATTGTGAACGATGACGTCGCAAAAACGCGACGTACGCGTACTGTACGCGCATCTAATCTTTGAACTTAATTAACTGGATTTGGAATTTCTCAACAATCTAACTTTAGACCGAGTGTCATTATGGACATCGTTTATAAGTTATAGTTATAATTCTTGGAACAATATAGAGACAGAGAATTTCCTGGCATGGAAGGGTGAGTTGAAATATGTTTGAAATATGTTTATGATCTGAGTAGGTCTAACGTTACAAAATAGATCTATCATCTAACATTGGAACATAACAGTTAGATGTGTCCTTTTTAAAACTAGTCTAGCCTGGCCCTAGGACTAACGTTAGGACGCGAAAAATGACCGCTAAGGCGCCGCGGGACGACAAGCTTCGACTTCGCCGGTCGGCTGGGGCTAGGGCTTTCCGAAATTGTTAGAAAAATTACAATATGGCTTAAACTCTTGACGGTAGATACACATGCATATTGAGAGAAGGGGCGTCGACTTATCGAAAATCCATAGCATAACATTTTGACCTGAGTGCCAGTCAGTTTAATAATCAGAAATTGTATCGTTCGTTTGAGGCCGGGGGAAATCAGTGGGGGTTGCTGTGTTTGGTTGTCTCATACATTTTGTACATGATTTTCGTGCGGTGCGATTTTCATTTTTAACACACAAAATGCACAGGCAAATTTTGGCTGCAGTTGTGTCGCTCATCTCGTGTACTTCGCAAGTCTTAATGACGTCATTGAATCTAGGAATTTTCTTATTTTACCGTCTTATCTAAGAAAAATTGCTTTACGTCTTCTGAATATGAGTAAGGCAAATTTCTAAAGTTAGACAAATTCTTAGAAAGTTTCTTTAACTTAAGAAACTATTCTTAGAAGTTTATTGAATACGGGCCCTGGTCTCAGTAGAAGGGTTTAAATCAGGTTAGATATAGATCTATTCCGAGTTTTTGAATACGAAAGATGATTTTACTGTGATAAGACAAACATAATTAACCTGTATTTAAGATGTGATAAAAGGAAAATTCAAATCATTAGTACACTTGCAAACCAATCTAAAAAAGAAGATGAAAATGATTCAGGCAGAATAGAAAAGAAGCATGATAATAAACATGTTAATATTTCTACTGTCATAACGAAATTAGTCCAGCCTTATGATAAGATTAATGGATTGTGTAACATAATATCACTTTAATAAAAAGGAATTGACCTTTCCATTATACCTTTTCTTCAAATTTAATGAGCCCAAAGAATGCATCCTTATAGGATATAGATAATACATATATTTCAGAAGTGTTTGAACTAGTAATACTTCTTTCCTATGTCATGTTAGTGGATATAATTAATTAAGAGTACAATCAGTAGATCAGCATTGTTGAATGCACCACAAAGGAGATTAGGTTTGTCATCATTTTACAGGGAGTTGGTTTTGATTATGAAAATGAATATTTAAAAAATATACCTCAATATCTTAACTCATCTCTCCGTCAAACGTTATAGGTTTTCTGCATCAGTGACCTCCGACAAACATGCATTTAATGTAAGTAAGCTCAGTATACATCCGGTATTGATTTATTCAACAAAGCAATGTTAACTTTCCGGTCAGAGCATGGGAAATAAAAACTTCAGGTCTTTAATTGAATGACATTTTCTTTAACATGAAATTTGAATTATGTGTTACCAATTTTAAGGGCATGGGTTTCTTCTGGAAATGCATGTCCGCTGCCAAATGATTTTCGGTGAAGTATCTAATGGCTAAGATAATAATAATAATAATAATAATAATAATAATAATAATAATAATAATAATAATAATAAAAATAATAATAATAATAGGATAAGGAAGGTGAAGGCGAAGGTAGTACCAATAGTCATCGGAGCCTTAGGAACTGTAACAACCAGACACAGAAGCTTCCTGGCTGATCTAGGAGTCGAGGCATCCTTTGAAACGATACAGAAAGGCATGTGTTTTTTTTTTTTTTTTGTCTGGAAATGCATGTCTGCTGCCAAATGACTTTCGGTGAAGTTTCTAATGCCTAAGATAGTGAAATAAGTTAACAGGTTGACTAGTCGTTTAATTGCCTGTCCGATCATAACACATGAGTTCACATGGGTTCACGTGTTTGTCCTTATTAAGTCTTCTTTTTGTTTCATTTCTCAGTCATTAATGTCTTAATGAGGGATTTTATATTACGGGTATATTTTCCAACAAATTAGAGTTTTGTTAAAACGAGGTTTAACTCACTTTGAAAAGCACTTTAAGTAAATAAAATGCAATCCCCTGTGATGGTTTTAATTATATTTGTCTCATATCACAAAAAAGTAACCTTTTTTTTCTGGAATTAATTCCAGATTTCTTCGTTGACGATTAGGGACTGTCGGCTGATTGCTATGATAACTTCCAGCATGTGGTTCTGCCTCAGATCCTTCCCTTCACTGAACTCACTCATCATCTCAGACTCCTCTCTCAGTTTCCCTCCATCTCTTCCTGAGCTTACATCCGTCACAAAGCTGAAAGCTGAGAGAGTGACGTCACAAAGCTACGAAGGTCTACTCTCATCGCTCCCTGGCTTGAAAGATATCGATATCACTATCGATGATGCAGAGACAGACATATCTCAGATCACGGCTGGTCTTCGTCGGACCGTGAGAAAGCAGCTCACTGACATCAGCCTTGAAGCACCAGCACCACTCCCATTAGAAAAGAAGAACGTATCAAGGGAGGCGATAAGAGGCCTGGGTCTTCTTATTAGAGAACATACCAAGAACCTAAAAAGCCTCAGTGTGTCAGGGGTGAAGTGCGTAGACGAAGACTATTTCGACCTTATCGAGTCTTCCAGGATGCTGCGTAGTCTGCATTTTCAGTGAGTATAATCATGTACTTGAATGAATACAGGCCACTCTATACATGGGCGGAAATATGGCTGCGAAAAAAGCAACTAAAGCGGGCGAGGGTTCCTCATCTTCACGTTTTTGTTTTGTTTTTTATTGTTTTTATAATCTGACTATAGTGATAATTCATTTTTTGTGATATGGTGGATCACATTTTCATATCTATTTTATAGAAATAGCTTTAGTAAGAATTTCGTTAGTAGGTACATTATGTATGGTGTTTTTTTCTGTTACCTTTTCTTTCTTCTGAAGCGCCCTCCTCTCCCTTTCCTTTTCTCACACTAATTCTCCCATTCCCGTTCTCTCTATGTAAATTTCTCTCCCGATTTCTCTCCCTGTTTTCTCTTCTGCCTCTTCGATCTCTCTTTGTCCCTCTTTCCATCCTTGTCTCTCAGTCTCTCCAGAGATAAGGGTTAGATCTATCTCCAAATATTTAAACTAATGAAAATATTGTGTGAAAAAAATAAACTTATCTTATTTTGTTTGTTCTTCTTCTTTTTCTTCTTCTTTTTTTCTTCTTCTTCTTTTTCTTCTTTGTCTTCCATCCTGCTTTACAATAAAAGTTTTACAAATTGCATTACATTATCCCATTTGTCTGAATATCATAGCCGTACTCTCATGCAATATAATTATTATCATTAACTGCCATGTTTCTCATTTTTTACATTTCACGTAGGTTTCTTGAATGGGGATCTTTTGACTACACCATACGCACCTCCTCGGTAAGCAAAATTCAACATCGCCTTGTAATTTGCTTTTACTTGTACATTGCCTTTTACAACGCATTATCACTGCATTTCGGTAATCTTACACTGTAAAAAAAATAACGTATAAATTCCGGGGAAATTCGTGCAGCAAGTTGCCACCCAATTACTGTAATTTTCACGGTTGGACTGTATTGTAAATTACGGCTAACCGCTGGGTAATACGTAATGATTACCGTTATTTTAAAGGTGAAATAAAATAAAATGGGCCAACCGTTCAAATATCGATAATAATTACTAATATACAGAGATTAGCCATAATTTAGAATACAGTCCAACCGTAAAAATTACGGTTACTGGGTGGCAATTTGCTGCACAACTTTCCACCTAATTTCTATGGGTAATTTTTTTGTAGTGTAGAGATGTGGAGGGGGGGGGGGGGGGGGGGGGGGGTGGGGGTGTGATTGGGGAGCGGTAGGATTTTGTGTACGGGCGTACTTTTGTTGTTAGGCTGTAGGAGGAACGTTTTGAAAAAATCCACAACCCTCCATACACTTTCACCGCATCATATACTTCTGTAATCATTTCGTTTAATATAGGTTCCAGATTACGGCTGGTCTTTGCTAACGTTAGGTGAATGGGAGCTGTCGACTGAGATGACAATCAAGTTGTGGATCTGCCTCAGATCCTTCACCTCACTGAGCGAACTCCTCATCTCAGACTCCTCTCTCAGTTTCCCTCCATCTCCTCCTGAGCTTATATCCGTCACAAAGCTGAAAGCCGAGAGAGTGACGTCACAAAGCTACGAAGGTCTGCTCTCATCGCTCCCTGGCTTGAAAGAGATCGATATCACTATCGATGATGCAGAGAGGGACATATGGGTCTGTCCATAAAGTTGGGGTACTTTTGAGCCATTTTTTCTTTAATCCCCTATAATCCAATGAAATAGTCCAGTTAGAATTTTCTTAACTACCCTAAATTATCTTGTGTGAAAATAAAAAGCATCTGAAAATCACAAACCTAGTGTTCCACAATGTATTTTGGAATAATTACACAAAAACGACGTTGTGGATGTAACAGGACACCGTGTCCGTGTTACATCCACAACTCCTCATTTTGCACATGTAACAGTAAATATGTAATGCTTTTGATGATAAATATTTGCCTGCTTAGTATGGGCTCTCTATCTAATTCAATGCAACAATAACTGCAATGAGGGTGTACTGATTTCCAGAGTTAGTGATGAAAGTTGCAGAAATATCATGGTGTCCCGTTCATCCACAACCTGTGACATTTGGTCGAAAACAAACATTCATAAAAAACTTGGGGAAGGTAGTAAGCTTCTGTTCAAAGATTTGCTTCATTAAGCCAGCCATGTAAAACACTGTAACCATGCATGTTTTAGTTATGTAACATATAATAGATGAGCTGGTATATCTAAAAAACGGTGGTTGTGGATGTAACATATTTTGAGCGGACACCACCATATTTTTGTAAATATTTTTAAAAATTATCACAAAACAATTCATCTGTGATCTTCAAAAGCTTCCTGGATGCACCAAATATATTCCTATAAAACAGCATAATTGTGTGAGTCATCATTTTAAAAATAGAATGATTAAACGAAAAAATGTCACGTTTAGGTACCCCAACTTTATGGACAGACCCTTATCTCAGATCACGGCTGGTCTTCGTCGGACTGGAGGACAGCAGCTCACTAACATCTACCTTCATGCACCGGATTCACTTCCACAGGATAAGAAGACAGTATCGAGAGAGACGATGAGAGGACTTGGCCTCCTGATCAGAGAACAAACCAAGAACTTACAGTGGCTAGGGCTGCACAGAGTGAAGTGCACAGACGAGGAAGACTTGGTTTATCTCATGGAATGCTGCAGACATGTCGAGGCAATTCAAGACGTATGGTAAGATTTGCTTATCCTTGATAAAAAGATTAATAATTCTAGAGGTAATTTAAATCAATTAGTCAGCAGTACTAACGTGTCATGATAGCGATATGTGAAGAGGTGATTTGCATATATTAAGTCTATGGGAATTAGAGAATTCAGTAATGAACGAGTTAAATTGCTTGAAATATTTTCCTCCTTATTTCGCCATTGCAGTGAATTGTTATATCTGAAAAAGTGTACAATTTGAGTGATATAAAATTCTAATATAAATATTATCTTAATTCTTGCTATTATTTTCATGGTTTATATTAGTGTTACACTTGTTTTATTATCGTTATCATTATTATTATTATTATTATTATTATTATTATTATTACTACTACTACTACTACTACTACTACGGCTACTACCACTACTACTACTACTACTACTACTACTACCACCACTATTATTATTATCATCATTATTATTATCACTGATATTGTTCGTTAGGCTTCACTGGTAAAATTCACACTTATGCCAGTTGAAAGTATCGTTTACCGAGTCTTCTTTCATTCAAAAGTGTATTCAAGTCAACTGAGTACTTCGAAAAAAGAATTTTGTTTTTCACTATTCAAATTCCTTATATCATTGAATTCGGATCCTTTCAGATTCTTCGGGAACTGCCGAAATACAGCAAACAGTCAATGTTCAGAGGCAATTAAGCTCAAAATGCGTGAATTCAGTGCACGTTAACAGGTTAATATACAAGTAGAACTTGCTCTCTCTACGTCTTTCTGCAGGGCTAAAGCCTTGCGAATTGCTTCATATGATAGAGCATGAAGTTCTGCACAAAAAAGTGGGTTTTTTTCACTTGATTCACATTTCTGATACTTTCCTTAACAATAATTTTACATCAGTTTAGAACCAATTTCAACTAACCATAAGGTCGGATGCTTAAACCTCATTCAATTTGATTATTTTCTCGAACAATATAAGTCGCTATGAGACCTCAGAAATGTAATTAAAACATTATAGCTTAGTAATTATAAGGAGAAATACAGAGTAAATGGAATAAAATAACAATGATAGTTAGGGAACATCCATATAATGCAGTTGCGGTTACTTCTATGATTATCATTCACTCTAAATATATACCGCAAGTACCTTAGCCATTAGCAAGTTTACTTAGAATTTTTGCCTGCTCGCTTCGCTCGCTCGCAAATGAGTAAGACAGAGCACAGCATATATACTGCGAAGTAGCTATTACCATGCAACGATAAAAATGGTATTTCAAAATGGTCCTTAAAAGTGCGCCTTGTTTTAAACTTTTGTAAGTGCCCCTTTTCCACACAAAGTGCCTTTTACGCTGCAAACTCCTACTTTGAAAGACACTCCGCCGCCCCTAATTGGGAAATCGACGTTTCCTTTGCTGGGCAAAGGACACCATCGCACAAGCTTCGCCTCGTTAGTAATTCGAATCGTGCATATCAGCACACAAATTCGTAGTCTTTTCTTCAAGTTCTACCTTATGAATGAACATCACATGACGCACAACTACGATCCTGTCAATGGATGACCTACTACCGGGATCTGTGAAGCCTAATAGTAAATTTTCAAGTGGGTTATTTAAATCAAATACGAAATCCTCTTAATTGTCTACATGTATAAGTACGTGCGTTGAATGTACAGCTAGCAAAAGTGACGAGATAGCATGCAAGCAACAGTGCTTTATGGCTTGCTTGGCCTTGGCCTTGCGGGCGCCTAGCTTTGGATCACTCAAGGTGCTATCAAGATTGATATGAAATTGAGAGGATTTTGTATTTGATAAAAAGAACCCACCTTGACATGTTAGGCCCGAGCTCCCAGAAAAAAAGAAAAACAAAAACAAAAACAGTAGATCATCTATTGACCATGGGTCGGTTTCTGGAAACCGTCATAAGTAAACTTCTCAGCTAAGATCGCCGCTAGTTGGCTAGTTGTCCGCTACGTGTTTCACAAACCCGTGTTTACCAAGATCAACGCCAACATCCCGACTAAGAACTAAGAACCATGGTTTTGGTCAAACCATGACGCTGGATAAATCTTTTATTGCCTTTCTTTTAAGATCACGAACGCAAGTTTTTATTTTGAAAAAAGGAGTGTCCCGGGGGTACCCATCTTACTTTTCGAGCAATAATGAGCGTAATTTCTAAAAATTGAATTTTGTAATTGTTTCTTTGGGATGATCTGCCTAATTTGAAAAATATCTTGCATCCATAACCCCATGCTACTATTTCTAATCTTTGCATTCTCCCATTCAATCAAATATTTGCAGTTTAGATAAAAATCATTTTAAAAAATGAATGTGCTATTGTGATCAAGGCTATGTGTTGCCACATTTCCTCACCGATAGTATCGATATCACGAGATATTTGGCTAGTATGCTCTTCGTGAAACGGTTTAGCAAGAGTAGAGTCATATGACTAACTTGTTGTTGATTTCCAGAAACAGGCCCCATGTTGACAGGATATTTTGTACGCATAAAATTTCAAAAACTAGAACAAGATCTCTAGAATCATGTATATAATATGTGTAAAATTCAAAGCCCATTTTCTGGTCAAACATTTTGCCCAAGCGATAGGTATTAGCATTTACCCATAACACTGGGCAAAATATTGCCCAACTATTGTTTGAATTGAATATCGGCCCAACGTTCATGACGTTGGGCAAAGTGTTTGACAATTTTTTTCACAGTGCAGTAGATTTTGTTTTGACCAATAGGAAGTTCCTAAATTAGCAGTTTTGTTTGACCATTTTTTGTTTTTGAAGTACGAAACCGAACAGAACGTATTGCAATTGGACAGAGTAAGTAATGATTAGTATCGTTTATCTTTGTTAAAAAAAGTAAAGAAAACAAAGGATCCAAGTAAATTCAAGGAAAGCAACTACTTACGGTATGTTAGCAGAGAGAATAATAATGCAATTATCAATTGTAAAACTGTCGAAGAAATATAACAAATTGACATGCAAGACAACCTAGCAACATCGGTGATGTAATATATTTGATATTATGTTATTGTAATTTGGTATATTAATTCTCCAGGCGAAATGTCAAGGACGAGGAAAGTGACTATCCTAACCTTCTAGCATTGGAGGACACAGACAGAGGAGGCAGTAGTCAAACAAGAGATCAAATGTCAGGTGATATGATTACTTAATGAATATGGCGGTGATGATGATGATGATAATAATACTAATGATGATGATGATAATGATAATAGTAGTTATAACAGCAACAGAGATGATAACAATAATGATGATAATTATAATTACTTGGAGCTAGTGATATATATAGTCAATCTTAGAGAAATTGGCTGTGTGCTGACTTTTTTTAACCTGCACAGACCAGGGAGAATGGACCAATGTACAAGCAAGTCATGCTAACCTTTTTCAAATAGGGAGTTTATTTATTTAGATTTTGTAGTATTTCTACACGGCAGAAATAATGAATGTCATAACTAAGTGCAGGGAATATGATTGGTTCCCTCGTCTTTCTGCAAATTACATCAAGATTTTACATTGTTAGGAGATGATGTGGAAATAAATGATTTGAAAAGAACTCGTTATGCTTTCTATACTGGTTCTTCGTGATTAAGCCAATGCCTTTGATATAGCCACATTTATACATGCTAATCTATTGAAAATTTTATTCATTTCCATGCACTAGAAACCTACGTGTCAGTCGGATGTTTTGATTCCCGTGGGGGGAAACTATGTACTGACACTCACGGGTTTACCCTGGATATCCCACCTGGTGCTCTTGATGACACAGCCATGACAGATGGAGTAGAAATAACTCTGGAGGTACTTACACAGATTCCAGATAGCCTACTACTAGAAGAAGATGAGCTCCTGGTTAGCCATGGCTTCCAGTGTTATCCTTCGGGGCTTCGTTTTAAGAAACCTGCCACTCTGACAATTCCGCACTGCGCTGTACTTAGTGATCCGATGAAAGTAAAGACGGTTCTGTATTCATGGGATCGTCAAACTCAAGGTAAATAAAACAGATGTAAACATATAACACTACAGGGTCAGTCATATCGTAGAATACAGTGCTAAATCAATGGAGGAATAATGTGAACATTTCAGATAGTGTCTTTGTACCTCTAATGAGTGTTTTAAATATCATTCCAGAAGTAAATCTAGAATAATGACTCTTCAAAATTAAGTAATATAACTCTGTCATTTGGAATGAATAATGTATACTTTAATTCTGTTTTATCAGGTTTCTTATAAGTATTGAAGTGTGTTTTTGTGAGGGTGTGTGCTTCAGTGTTCAATGATCTATTTATTAGTATGGTATTTGTATCTATTTGTATCTTGTTGCATGTCGTTCTTGTGTTTTCCCTGCCATGCCTGTAGGGAACAACCGCACAACAAGCATTTGCTTCGGGGGGGGGGGGGGGGGGGGGAGGGGACGAGGGATCCAAACCATTTAATCAATATACTTTTGATATGTGCAATGTTGATTTTTTTTTTTTGGGGGGGAAGGGGGGTATAATTTATGCATGTTATATGTATGTTGAACAAATAACTGAAATGTAATGAAATATTCCTTACACTCAGGATCACCTGAACGCATTGAGAAACCAGTAAACAAATGCACAGTACACCAACACTGTCTGGAGATATCAGTGATGCATTTCTCTGGTGGTTTCTTTGCGATACGGGACCGGCTATTTAAGACAAGTATGCGTTTGTCCTGTATGCCGTTCCTTCCTAAAGTTATGCCAAGAACGAAAAGACCGATGTTGGAGGTGCGGCTAGTCAAGAAACCACATGGACAAAATTGGGTAAATATTTTGAGTCATTTCATTTAATAAGAATTATCTCTAAGGCCCACCGCACATCTTACCATCTGTCTGCAATTCGATTTTGAAAAAAAATGTTCTAGCATTAAGATAGGATTGTTCAAACATGAAAAAATATCAATGATAAAAGTTCTGAATAGTCGTACTGAAATGAAAATTGCAAATCTCCTTGTATGAAAAAAGGGAAGTCCATACCGAATCGCAATGACGTCATAGCAAGCCTGTGATTGGCTACGATTCGAAGCCAGCTTTGCCTTTACTCAGACCACAAGGCTTGCAGTTAACGGTTAACCACAATTTTTATTTTAGCATTCCTATCATTATTTGAAACTTCTAGTAAGATAATTTTGTTTGTTTAAACTGTCATATTAATCAGCTTGAGCGAAAGACGCTATATCGTCTTCCCTCTTTAGCGTCTTCGAGGAGGCGAAACCACAATAACTCCTAGACGGGTAAATACAAAGAATAATACAGGAAACTGAGAGAAAATGATAGCATCAAACCGAGAATAACATAAGGAAAATAGGAAAAAAGATAGAAAGATAAAAAACAACAAGATTATAAAAGAGGACAGGAGAAAACAACGAAATAACAGGGAAAGATAGAAAAGAAGAAAGCATAAAACAAAGAATAACATAAAAGAGACTGAAAGATAAGAAGATTGAAGGAATAACGAAGAATAACATGAGAAAAGATTTAAAGAAGATAGAAGGAATAAACGAATAACACAAGGAAAGATGGAAAGGATGATAGGAGAAAGGATAAGGAAAGATTAAAAAAAAGAAAGGAGAAAACATAGAATAACATAAGAAAAGATATAAAACAAAGAAAACATAAGAAAAGATTGAAAGATAAGAAGAAAGAAGGAATAATGATAAACATAATGAAAGATAGGAAAGAAGGAGAACACAAAGAATGACGTAAGAAAAGAATGAAAGACAAGAATATAGAAGGAATGACAAAGAAAAACATAAGAAATGACGGAATAAGAAGAACATAGGAGAAAAGGATTAGATAAGGAAAGATAGGTAAAACAAGGACTAACATAGGGAAAGATAGAATAGAAGATAAGAGGAAACAAAGAATAACACAAGAATAGACTGAAAGATGAATAGACAGAAGGAATAACAAAATAACATACGGAAAGATAGAAAAGAAGATACAATAGGGAGAACAAAGATTAACATAAGAAAAATATTAAAAGATAAGAAGATAGAAGAAATAACAAAGAATGAAATAAATGAGGAAAGACGGAAAAGATGATAGGAGAAAACAAAGAATAACATAAGAAAATACTGAAAGATAAACAGATAGAAGAAGTAACAAAGAATAACATAATGAAAGAGAGGAAAAAAGAAAGTTGTAAACAAAGAAAAACATAAGAAAAGACAGAAAGATAAGATATAGAAAGAAGAACAAAGAATAACATAAGAAATGACGAAAAGAGAAGATGATAGAAGAAAAAACAAATACTATCATAAGGAAAGATAGAAATGAAGATAGGAGAAAACAAGGAATAACATAAGGATAGATAGAAAAGAAGAAACAAGAAAACAGAGAATAACACAAGAGACTGAAATATAAGAAAATTGAAGGAAAAACAAAGAATAACATAAGAAAAACTGGAAAGAGAAGATGGAAGAGGAAAACAAAGAATAAAAATGAAAGATAGAAAAGAAGAAATGATAATCAAAGAATAACATTAGAAAAGACGGAAAGAGAAGAAGATAGAAGGAAAAGCAAAGAGTAGCACAAAAAACTTAGAAACGAATCGATGTTGCTAAAAACAAAGAATAACATAAAAGATTTATAAGACAAGTAATAACATAATGAAAGACTGTGAGAAAAAAAAGGATTGAATAAAAAACAAAGAATAACATTAATAAAGACATATGAAAAAGAAGATGCAAAGATAGAAAACAAAGAGTAGCAAGGGGAATTTGTAAATGGAAAGCTAGACCGCCCCTCAAGCACATGTTGCCAGATTGACCACACACAGCGAAATCGACTGCTTACAAATTTGCTAACTCAGCCTGTTGTCCACATCTACATGCTGTATTTGGCACTCTGAAACGAACATAGCACATAAAATATTTTAGTTTTTTTTTTCAAAAATGACATGGTAAATTTCAAAAAGCTGTTTTCAATCCATCGGAAATAAACTATTCTAAAAAAAATCGCGTTAACTCACTGCACGACTAAAATACAAACTGCACTGACGGTGTTGAATGCGAAGGTGCAAGGACAAGGTTCGGAGAGTCGGGATTTCTTCATAGGGTTGTGCATCATGTGCGACACTCCTTGAGGTCGCCTGACGTATTATTACGTCATAGGGGCGTCTTAGAAAGAGCGAGAAGTCGCTCTAGGTCTTTCGCTCAAGCTGTTAATGCAAAATGCCATTTGTTCGAAAGTCAGGTCCATGTCGGTTCGTACAGTGTGCGGTGGACTTAACATGACCTACTGAATTTTCCAAAAGAATAAACACACGCTCATCTCCCCTTTCCCGCAAATTATAACCACTGAATCATTGACACCTTGACAATTCTATCGACAGAAAAAAGATTGTTGATGGGTCGAGAGGGATAGTTTGGGGTATACTACATGTTTTAACTGGTGTAGGGACCAGGCCGTCCAAGGTTCAAACCCATGGCCTCTAGTATCAAAGTGAAGGCCCCTCTTCATACCACAGCCATGACAGTGCTTTGACGTTGACTGTCAAAACCTGGTGATAAAAGTGGAACTCCAGGCATGCCGAGAGTGGAAAATCTGCCAGATATGAGAATATCCATTATATTTGTTATAATAAGAAAAAAAATAATGATAATAATACTACTACTACTAAAAAAATAATAATGATAATGATAATAATAATGATAATGATAATAATAATAATAATGATAATAATAATAATGATAATAATTATGATAACATTATACTAATAATAATAACAATAATCATAATAATAAGAATAATAATTATAGGAAGAAAAATGGTAATTAGTATCATTATATAATTGCTATTATCGTCATCATCATTACCACCAGCATAGTCGTTACAATTGTCATTATCATTACTGTAAAGAATTGCCAATATCCTGTTGTTGATTCTCAGAGAGAGGTTCATCGATTCCGTGAGAGTGATAAACACCAACCGGCGAAGGATGACGATGATGTGATTCTCTTCAAGGGACGTAAACCAAACCTCAAAATCACTTGCCAAGTGGAGAATGACGTCCTGGCTCCAGAAGTAAGCATCTAATAAGCCCACGGTACAATCTTAGAAGAAAAGATAAAAAATCTGAAAAGGTGAACAGGTTCACCTGCGCGGTTTGAAATCTTATTTTTATTTAAATCTTAGGAGTGCACGTCTGAGGAAGATTCTGAACCATAGTCAGCGAAAGAGTCACAATCAAAATGTCAGAATCAATAGAAATATTTGAATGAGCAAATATGGCCAGTATGGCTCTTAGCATGCTTAGTGGTATAGTGTTGTTCCTTCCATCGTTACCTTAAGGCGCAATCACATATTGCCGATTTAGACGACGGTTCACGGCGGTTCGGCAATCCGCGATGAACCACCAAAGACCGTGTTAACACCGTACACAAACCCCAGTCATCCGTCATTCATCCGCCTTCAGAGAGTTCCGTCATCGCTTCGACTCGGTTCACGGCGATGTGTGATTGCGCCTTTAGCAGAAGCTCTCTTTTATAACATCATGCCGTTAACATAGGTTCGAAGTTAACCACAGACTGGCGTTAATTCTTCGTGTCGTGTGCAAAATGCTGTACTGCGCATGCTCAAATCCAATAAGCTCCCCGTCGTGTTGAAAACTAGAAAGATTCTCAAAAATAATTAACGTCCGTTCTCAGCGGACGACGCAGCTAGCTCACTGGGCAGCCAGCAATAGTGCGTATGGCTTGGATGCGCGAGGGATAGAGAGAGAGAAAGCCCCCTCCCTGATACGTCCGCGTTCACCAAACAAGCGAAAGCGAGGGGGCACTGTATGACGCAGCCGCAAGTACATTGATCCTGCATCTAAAGCCCAACCCACTCCATGCGATCCGACTACAATCCGATTTTCGAACACATTGCATTTTGCATTAAATATGAAAGTTTAAGCAAGTTAAATTATCTTATTTGAAGTACGGAATAATGAAAGGAATACTAAAAACGAAATTTTAGTTAGCTGCAAGCTTGGTAGTCGGAGTTAAGGCCAAATCGGCTTCAGATCTTAGCCGATCGCAAGATTGCTATGACGTCACTACGATTCGGAATAGAGTTCGCTTTTATTCCTGCAGGAATGCTAGCAATTTTTTTTTTTTTCGTATTCAATGATTTTTATTCCTCAAAACTTCATTTTCCATACATATTGTACATAAATTGGAAACACATTTTTCAAAACATATATATTGAGTAAATACAAAATTCAAGAAAAATAATCATACATTTCCATTTGGTGAATAGTATGTCAGCAGCGTATCATACATATCATACATATACGTACATATACCAACCAACAAAATGGAAATCTACTTATTACAAAGGTTAATATGTTCTGACAATGAAACATGTATCATGATTCATGATACGACTAATAATTATCATTTGCCACAGTCTTATTACAGCTTTCATTTTTCAAACTTTGTAAGTTTATTTCCCTTGAAATATAAGTTTCGTTTATACAAGTTTCACATACATAAATTTTCACCAAAAAAAAAAAAAAAGAAAGAAGCCATAAACAAAATAAACAAAAACAAAATGAGTTTCGAACTATTAATAAATGACCACAATGAAGTTCTGAGGCAATCTTTTATTAAGAAAACACCCCTCCACTAACATATATACTCTTTCACCGCCTTATATCTGCGTTGGGTGTTCCCCAAACCCGAGTCCCCCTCCCCCTTGACCCCCCCCCCCCCCCCGGAAGCCTAGATTAATCAGATTTGTGTTACTCCTCCAGCTAGAGTGGCCAATGACTCCATTCTCTCACATTTCTTATAATGTTTTTGTAATGTACCCTTTTGCTCAGCTATTTTTCTTTCTTCATGTTCACTTTCTTTTACTCGTTTAATAATGTCTTGTGACGTTGGGGGCTTTCTATTCTTTTTTACTGCAAGTAAATATCATATACTTAATTAAAATTATTAGATGGTTTGACAGTAGATCTTTATCTTTATCAGACGTTTGTATCCCAACATGAACTCCTTTCCAATTAATGTTTTTTTATTTCTTTGTCATCAAACAAATTACCACAATCTCTCCAAACATAAGTTTCCTTTATACAAGTTTCACATACACGTTTTCACATACGAAAAATAAATGCTCATATGTTTCCTTTTCTTTTTTACAAAATGAACAAGCATTATAGACTGAGATTCTAAAGGTAAACAGATGTTGATTGATGTAAACTAGGTTATAAAGTAATTTAAACTGAAACTCCCTCAACCTATTATTCAAGGTGGACCTCCTAGGTGTCAAGAATATATACTGTATTTCTTTTCCTGAAACGTTATATCTGTCTACAAGATTGCGTGCGGCACTTGACTTTTCTGTTCTTGTATTTAATAGAAAGTTGTATATTCGCGTGGAAGTAGTATCCCACAATGACAATTTCCTATCATTGAGAAAAATTCTAAAGTTAAATCTTTGTCTTCATCAGGATAGTCATTTTTATTTAAAAAGGGTTTCCACGTAGTAGGAATTGAATGAAACAAATGTTTTAATAATTTAATTTCCAAATTATCTAATCCCATTATTTTAAAATCATTGGACGACTTTAAATTCCCTTCTCTATCTGCAATATGATGTATTTTGTAAATATTTCTAAGGAAAATACTTTCTAAAAAGACCGTTTTTCCATCGACACGAATGAATTTATTGTTAAATATAATTTCATTTCTTCTGTTATGTTCTTTTTTCAATATAAATTCTTTAGTACAAAGCCATGACTCCACATATTTTGAAGGTAGGAATATTGAGATTAAGCACGTTAAGTGAAGTATTGGAAAAATTATAAGTAGGCCGCCATCTGTCCTTGTTTGATGCCTGAAGTATCGTTTCCAACCCATACTTGATTCTCCCAAAATAAGTCTTTGTAACCAAGTGATTCTCTGTGAGCGGATGAATAATCGAAAGTCCGATAGCTTCAGCCCCCACTATTGTAGTCCAAATGCAGTACCTCTCTTTTAACCTTATCCTTCCCATTCCATAAAAAATCAGAAATGTTATTGATGTCTTCATAAACCCACTGCGGTACTGGCATAAGTGAAGAAACGTACAATAACTATGATAAAATAAATGTCTTCATAAGCTGAATTTTCCCCATTAACGTCAAATCCCCTTGTTTCCACCAACAGAGTAATCTTTTAATTTTACTTAGAATCTCTTTGTACTTCAGTTGTTGCTACCTTTCGGTGTCTAATGAAAAATATATACCTAAAACTTTCATCATCTGAACTATTTTTCCAAAAGGAGTTACAACATTTCTCCAATCTCCGGCCAAAACGTAACATAAATTTCCACACTTAGTCCATCATTGCCTGGAGACTTATTGCATTTCATTTCTTTTAATACCGCCATGCACTCACCTAAAGTGATTTTTCCTTCACACATTTCTTTGGATTCGTTAGACAGTTTTTGTAAACCTCTTAAAAATAAATTTTCGTCCCGAGTGTTGGAGCGTACTAACGGCTGTGCGTATAATGTACTATAAAATGAATGTATTTCTTTTGTTATTTCCATTTCATCGTATGTTATTCTTCCATTTTCCAATAACAACTTTTGTATCACCGATTTCTTTTTGTTAACTTCCATTAATTGGTTAAAATATTTCATGTCATTCTCGCAACTTTCATAAAATGATGCTCTCGATCGAATTTTAACGCCTTCGTTAATGAAATCGTAACATGTTTTAACTCTTTCCTTTTACTCTCTAACAGCTTAACCTTTTCTTTATCTATGCTATTTTCTAATTCTTTTTCGATACCCGCAATATCCCTTTCAAGTTTCTCAATTTTTTCTCTTCGTTGTTTAGCTTTATCTCTGGAATATTTTCTTGTGACCTGACTTAGTTTCATTTTCACAAAATCCCATAAAAACCTCTTGTCTTTGATTTCGTCCTTAGATTTATCCTTCAGTTCTGTGATTTCCTTTTTCATTTCATTTACATAGTCATAATCTCTACATAAACTGTTATTAAATTTCCAATACCTTCCTCTGCCTTTCAATAAATTTTGAGGTTTATTATAAAACTGCAATTGAATTGCTGAATGGTCTTGAGCTATCGATGGGATAATATTGCATTTTACAACTATTTCGTCTAGTTTCTCCGATATAAACCAATAGTCAAACCGGTTTGCATTAAGGGTTGGGTTTGTTTGTATGTAAATTGCCTCTTCATTCCATTTCTTGATCGCCAAATATCAATTAAATCTAAGCTGTTCATAAATTGTTCAAAAAGTGTGCTAAATCTAGAGAGGGATGAAGATCTACTATTCCCCATATAATCCAAATCCACGTTTCTAATCATATCAAAATCCCCTCCTATAATTGTAAAATAGTCTTTAACATACATTCGTTCGAACAAGTAATTAAACTCATTTCAAAAATGTATTTGCTCCGACTCCTTACTTCGCACCGGAAAATACACGTTACAAATAAATACCTTCTGACCTTGTATTATGCATTCCATGACCACACACCGTCCTTCCTTATCTGTGTCAACCTTACGAACTTGAATATCTAACTTTGAATCCATTAAAACTAAAACTCTCTTACTATGATTAGTCCCATGACTAAAATAAATATTTCCATCCCATAACTGTTTCCATTCTTCTTCAATTTCTTTTGCGCTATATGTCTCCTGTAAAAATATTATATCAGCTCGTTTATCTTTAATCCAAGTAAAAATCCTCTCCATTTTTAGTTTATGCCTTAATCCTTTAACATTCAAGGAAAGAAAATTACATTTAAAGGACATTTTTTCAAACCACGCCATCATCTTGATGATAATTTACAATTTCAAACCTAAATTTATATGATTTGTGTTTGACAAAGTTGATAAAATTCCGACCTACACATATAACTTCTGATATTTTGATGATTGTAAAATGAAATTCGGAACCACCCCGAAGAATAAATGAAGAGAAAGGCCACCTCAAGTGGAAAATCACAGCAAACCCCCAGATGCAAACACACCTCCGAATTTAGGCTGCCCCCTCCCGAATGTACATGTACCCCGATCCGGCACCCCGACCACCCTCCCGATCTCCCCCCCCCCCCCCCCCCCCCCCCCCCCCCCCCCCCCCCCCCCCCCCTCCGTGGAAAGGCTCGCGCATCACGCACGAACTTGTACCTGAGTAACAAGTATCTGAAACTCTCCCACCCGTTCCCGCCGTTCCTATTATAAAGTGTGTATTATAGTAAGCATGGAATTAAGTATAAAGAAGAAGAAAAAAAATAGATATGCTATCACTCTATACATTTCTAAACAGAATTAAATGGAAAGCTCCTTACAATGCATGCACTAATTAAATCAGCTTTAAATCAGTAACAAAGAAAGGGGGTAGGCTCTTGCAATTATGTTTCATCCATGCGTGCTATCCAAAATCCATTAAGTACAAAGGTCTTTTACCAACCCACAAATAAAACTTAGATGCTTTCCAGTAACAAATTCATTTCATAACATGTCGCTCGAAAGCCTATTCCACCATTGTATTAGCTTTAAATTCTCAAAGAAAAAAGAAAAACAAGGACAAAAACTTCTGTATCAATTGCCAATAGTACTTTCATGGCATTTTCCAGGTGCACATGTACATCAGTGTACATGTAAATCTCTAAAGAAGACATGCCTTAATTTAACAAGATACATTGTAAGTGAATGAACTCTGTCAAAATAAACGATTGCCTTGTCCATGTTACACTTTTACATGTACCTTTCTCTTTTTTTACCCTTTTAACCCCAAAAAACATTCCAGTGGTTAATTTAAGAAAAAATGAAATTTGCATGTTATAGCAATACAAACACCTTTCTGTTGTGTTATGTAATGAACATAGTCATGATAATACAGAACAAACTATTTTATATTCTTTTCTTGGCATGTTCATTGAAAAAAGCAGCTATTTCCTTCATTCTTCCCTTAATATTAAAAAGTATGCAACAGAATCTTAATAATAAGCAATTTCGTGGCATTTTAAAATACAATGCACATTCACAATGTACATGGGAAGAAAAAGACATACCTTCTGCTTTTTGCATGGGTAGACTTCATTCTAATGGTTTAACAAAGCCAAAGCTATTTCTTCCAAAATAAAGAGATCAATAAATGAACTCATGTCATTTGAACTATTTAGATGCACCACAGTCCCTATGCGTGTTCTAAACAAACAAACAAACAACACAGAGAAAAACTCTGGTATGTTGTTGCAGCCCAAAGAACATTCCTCTTATTATGTATATCTTATGATAATATACACCTGCCCACTTATTCTTTTAAAGAAATAGATGTCTACCATGCTTACATACAACAACAGGGACATGGGTATATCCAAAACAGTTTTAAATGTAATTGATCAATCAGGCAGTGAACCCTTGCATATTTCAATCATGCATTCTAGAAACTGACCAATAATCATAATTAGAAAGGGAACCATTTTTGCATCTGGAATTCAAATGCTTTCCAAGAGTCTTTTCCATGTACATTATGTATACTCTGAACAGACACACATCTTAAACATGGTGTATTATGTTGTTGCACTGTAAATAACGTCTATCACATTATGTACAACATCACGGAAGTATACAGTGAGCATCACATTCTTTCCCAGACTCAAATGAGCTCAAGCTATAATTGACATTATATTTTAGTTGCACTCAATATTTCCCCTTTTGTCTTGCATTTCTTTTGTATGTGAATTATATTCCAATCCTTTACAAGACAACTGAACTAGATCAAGCTTTTGGATGCATTTCTTGAGTTTGTTCTGAAATTTTTCCCATTGCAGTCATAAATTCACCTTTCGAGTTTACAATCCACCTTTCATGCCTATTCTTCATACATATTTTCTTAATTAAACAATTAGAGAAAAAAAGTAGGTAAAGGAACATAGAGGAAGAAAAGGTCCCTTAAATTGTAAAGTGCAACCAAAATATTATAAAGCTAATAAAATTTACATATCCACAACTCACATGATCCTCTCTGCATAAAAAATAAATAGTTATATTCCAAAGTTCCAAGAACAAAATCTTTGTTCATGATAAATGTATATAAATGTATACATTCTGATTATAAAAAAGGAGGAAGAAAGTACTTTCTCCTAAAATAATTATGCCTATAGTTCTGCATAATTGCGACATTCCTCATAGCTGCATTTCAAATGGTTACTGCTACATTTTCTTTAAGCATGAAAAGCCTTACATCTTTATGAAAAAAAAAATTGAAAAAATAAAAACAAAAAAGAATTCCTCCACTTTAAAAATGTTAAAGAGCATCCTTGAAAATTGCTAGGATTTCTTCCTAGCTGCATTTGAAAACCAGAATTCCCTTGTGTAGACAGAAAGGTACATTTTTAAAAGACAGATGAATTCCTTTCTATGTATCAGCTTTATCCAATTAATAATAATTTTTTCCCCAAAAAATGCCTTGTTTAAATCATTCCATTTATATATTCTCCTTCAGGATTATACACAAGATTTTCATCCATTTCCAACACATTCAAAGTTCTTTTTAATTCCAAGCCTTAGTGTTATGTTTACTTCTGAGTATCATTCACATCTTGGGTTGGGTTGGATATCACTTAAACTTGAAGCTTTGCAAAGATAAAATTTCATTCACCTGTGGAAAGTAAAGCTTCCTAAAAGCCACAACTTAATGCATGATGCACAGTGCATCTCATCTTCTTTTAAGACGGCCTGGATATAACACTGACAAGCAAAATTTGATTTGAAACTTACATCATATATTTATCATTTCCATGAAAAGATCCTCCTTCAGGTGTTTATAAAACAAAGGTTTTCTCCCTCTCCAATGTATATTTTTCCTTTCTATACCGTGTGTCTCAAAAAAAACGTAACACTTTTGAAATGGTTGCCAAATTGAGCATATGTAATTTTATGAAGAAATGTCGATATGTATAGAAAGCTGAAGGACTAACCTTTCATATGATATGAAAAATTGGGGAAAAAAATCATGCTTCGATGAACAGTGTTCACTTAAGTTAGAGGTATGAAAATGTGCCTGCGCAGGATTTTTCCTTCCAATTTTGGACAGGTAAGTTACTTGTAGCTTACAAAATAAGGTCGATATGAGATATTCATGATCGATGGATCAACAGGATATTTTGAATACTTTGAATACCATTCCTTTTTCTCTGTTATTTATCAATCCCGAAACACCACCGCCCACCCCCCCCCCCCACACACACACACGCACACACACACTTCCACTCCCATCTTATTGTATCATTGATCTGGTAGATGTGAACGGGATTAAGGATGAATGAGAATTGGCTAAATTGAAATATTCCAAATCATAATTAACATTACGCAACCCACTGTCCTCCCCCTCCCACACACACACACACACACACATACAACCTTCTTCCTATCCTCTCACCTACTCCTTCCTTTTTTATCACTTTTCTTCTGAAAGTTTGGTGGATCATTTTTTTTCCATTAATAATAAAATTATTACCCAGTCACTCATTTTTATCAATGAAATCAATCGATAAATCACTGAAACATTAATTCCATCAAGCAATTGCTCAAACCAATTATCACACGCACACAAACCACACACACACACGCACGTACACACACACACACACACGCGCGCGCGCACACACACACACACACACATTAGGGCAGACATGACAAAAACAAGTTAAATCTTTTTTTTTAAAGATGTTCATGTTTCTTTTATTTTTTTTTCCAATTCTTCCTTCATCCTGTTCACATCTACCAGATCAATGATACATTAAGATGGGAGTGGAAGTTGGTGTGTGTGTGTGTGTGTGTGTGGCATGGATGGTGTTTGGGGATTGATAAATGACAGAGAGAAAGGACTGGTATTCAAAACATCCTTTTAACTCTTAATCCATCGATCATGAATATCTCATATCAAATTTATTTTGTATGCTATACCTGTCCAAAATTGGAAGGAAAAATCCTGCGCAGGCCCATTTTCATACCTCTAACTTAAGTGAACCCTCTTCATCGAAGCATGATTTTTTTTTTCATTTTTTTCATTTCATATGAAAGGTTGGTCCTTTAGCTTTCCATACATATTGACATTTTTTCATGAAATAATATATGCTCAATTTGGCAACCATTTCAAAAGTGTTACGTTTTTTTTGAGACACACGGTATAGGTTTCTTCTGATTCCATTTCATAATAAGTGTACTTCTGAACATCAAAAAATGGGCTGAGTATCACGCAAAACTTGAAACAAAAGCTTCCATTTTTGTACAGAAGATAAGGCTTCCTTGAAATCAGCTTTTTAAGGCATTTAATCAGAGCACTTCCTCCTTCTTGAGAATTAGGATTTAAGTTTCGAAGAATAAACCATTCTTGAGTTGAAGATAGCAAGTACATGTAGACACAACTCCTTACATTGCTTCAACTTCTGTCAGCCTTGCCAATGCTGGTGTTGTTGCATCTCCTAGAGCGAGCATTGTTACATGTACTAGACCATTGCCGTGGCTCCTTCAGCTTCTGCAATAATAGGTAAGGCTGTTTTTACTCCTGCTCCTTGAGGTGTTCCTACTTCTGTAACTTCATGCAATCCAGCAGCTTCTGGTATTCTTACAGCTGTTGTTGATGCTGTTGATGCAACAGTGCCATGTATAGGTACTCGTCTTTTTTGAATTACCAGTTTCCAAGGCTCAGATCTGCTGAAGAAGGCAATCTTTCCTTCCTCTCTCGCTTCTTTAAGCTGGTTTACTTTTCTTTCCTTTCATATCTTATTCTTTTAGGGAGATCATCCGTTAGATAAAATGAAGTTCCTTTCAGGTTCTTTACAGCTCCATGGACCTTGAGCTTATCTTGGTACCTGAGAAATCTTAGCTTTATCGGTCTTGGCTTTATGGGCGATCTGACTCTGTGAACTCTCTGATGCTCAGTGCTGTTGATAAAATCCTCCTCGAGCTTCAAATTATCCTTGTAAAAGGCGCGGACAGTCTTATCGATATCTTCATTCTCTGTCTCTGGGAGACCCATCAGCACACTGTTTTCTCTCATGATATAAGCGTTTAGCCATCTATTTCAGATTCACTCTCTTGTTTTTCTTTCTTTATGTTGTCGTCAATTTCCTTCATGCGTTCCTCTGTAAACTTACAATGACTATTCAGTCCCTCAGCTAGTTCTTCAAGTTTCTTCTCGAAAGCTTTGATATTCCGTTCCAATTTTTCTTCCAATCTGTCCAGTTTTACGTCTAACATCTTCTCTATAGCAACTAGCAATGACGTGTTATCAAATAACGAGCCATGCTCTGGGCTTACGGATCCAGCGGCGGACGGCTGTCTCCTCCTCTTCGCCCCCAAACTACCGGTCTGTTTAGACATAATGTCCCGTTAAAGTCCTTCAGAAATAGTTGAAAGGTCGCGCAGAGAAAGTGCTTATTCACACTACACGGGAAACAGGTGGGAGAGTCAATCACGTGTTATCACGAGCTCATTCCGTATCAGTCTTCCAGTAGCAATAGCCCGGAATCTCGATTGCAGTATTTATACGACTATTTGGAAATTCGATTCAATCTTACATTTTTAAATGTTCGTATAAAATGCTATAACATTTTTTTTTTCCAAAATCGGATGGCGGACGGATCGTATTGACCAATTCCGCAACGTTAGAGGGCAGCAGACTGGTCAACATACTGCAGTGTGCACCCTAACATTTACAATACACAAGTCAGTAGCGCGATTTTTTTCTATTTTGGACCAATATATGCAGATTTCTTTTAATGTTTGCAATAAGGAATAATCAAGGAAGTTCAGGTTGCAGCTCTGCGGTGCTCAAATGCCACGTCAATTGGAGAAAGCTTAAAAATTGGAAGCAAACCTGAGTGCGAAATTCACTCGCCTTTAACTCATGAAGCCTGTTTATACGAGAGGCCGTACTAAGCATCAACAGAAAAGACTTTGAAGTCAAGAAACATTATTATTAGGTAGTTTTGCTTACAATTTAATGAGTTAAAGACATTTAAACAAGGTAACATCAAGGGCTCCCGTTTACTGTGGCAGTGCAGTACCGCGAGTGCGACAGTGCCAGCAGTGGGGCTGCCATGCTGCGATCGAACTTTAACCGACAAAACTAAGCGGAAAAAGCAACGAAAGTACAAAAATACACCATATTACTTTCATCTGTCAGATATGGCCATCGTCATACCTCATCTACCCATGTATCCATGCTTCATTCTATTGATCTAGAATAAACTAAATGAAACAATAATTATAAGGGCATATCTCATATCTTCATTGATTTTGTACGCAGAGCCAATCGCGGTCAGCGCGCTTGCAGACTGCAGCTGTTGCGTCGCCGATAGAGGGCCAAATACATAAATCGGACGTGGAATCGGTCTATAGTGAGCGGCGGGCTTTAAGAGGACGTCCGCGTCGTGTTTGCGAAAGCTCCCTATTATCCTCTTAGATCCCCGAATGATTCCCTGTATTAAGCCTATAGAAATAAAATAATTTAGTAGTCAATGGGTTTATCTTTCAAACGTATCATAGGGAGGCAATTAGGCTCAGGTGATCAAATCGTCTGCGCCAAAGAAACCTGCATTGTATATTATCCCCCCCTCCCCCACATCATCCGTTTCATAGACGCGGGCTTTATTGCAGTGGAAAACTCTCCGTCCCTCGAATAGGACCTTGAATGGGAGCCAATTTTGCAACATGCGAATAAGAATAGGGGAAACCACAGCACCGTAAGACACCATGAACACATATCATTATTGAAAAATGCCAAATTTCACTTTGGTTGAATATTGATTTCCGCTATTCTTTATTCCTTTCGTTAAAACTTCTTGAAATTTGTAATGTATGTGTGTTTGAGTTTATATTCTTTATTCATTCAGTCATCATAAGGACAGACCTTAAAACTCGTCTGCCTCTTCACTGAACACATTAATTCAATAATGGAGGAAATCAATATTTAACACACTTTAGATTTGGCAATATATCGTGCACGATTTGTGTTCATTCTCTTGGGAGATATCGAATGAAATTTTAGTCTTATCTTCAAGACGTAACTAACTAGCCGGAACCTTTGTCGAATTAAGTATCCAATACGGCACTTTCTTCTCATTTGTATAATTTGTCCATCTCTCTTCCCCACTGAACCATAACGCATCGGGATTCCCATAAAATCAAAATCAAACAAACTCTAAAAAAAAAAAGCCTTGTGATAGTTGATCAAAGTAAGCAATTGAAGTTTAGTCCATTAGTGAAAAGGGGGCTTCCCTAGTCCCGCGTGCGTGCTCATTGAAGCTGAATCTTTAATGAAATGCCAAGGAATAATATTGATACATACATGTTCATCTGTCTTACATACTGAATGTTATGCAGGTGATTTTTCAGCATACAAAAATAAAGGGACACTTACTAAAAAATTCTAACATGGTGATATTTTGTTTTCATCATCAATCGTGAATTGATAAGTATCATTTGCAAAAGTCGGAACCACCTTTCCAGAACATGAATTCCTTCAAATTTACCACGCGAAAGATGTCAAAACTGCAGTTTTGCACTGTTCAGCTTGTGCTCATTTAACAGTGAAATTTGGCGCACAAACCATTTGGTGTGTTAGGTAGCACATGTATTTGCATGAAAAATTGAAATTTGTTCGACATCATTGAATCAGAGTTTTGACATTAGGCTTGTAATGTTTAAAAAGTGACGGGTTTTTCATTAGGGCGTGTTCATTGAAGCGTGACTGGATGATTTCCTCTGACATTCACATCAAATGTAGCTAAGTATAGCTACACGAATCTGTGGTCAGATTTCGTCAGAGGTTACTTCTTACATGTTAAGATTATTCCTGTTGCAGCTCACACTAGATACTGTAATGGGATGATTAAAACGAATCACAGAGATTTGTTTTAGGGCAAACTAATGTTTCGTTATGTGTTTATTCGCCTTCAGCCGGGGTAACAATATCAACTTTGTAGAGCGCAGGAGAGTATATGCATATAGTAGCTGCGCTATATAAATGGACAATATTATATCATTATTATTGTTATTATTCTTAGTAATTTAAACGGTAATAGACATTTATATAATCATGTGCGTATTTAAAGCTGGTTTTTTTATCACTATCATTTTAAACACCTATAAAAGACCGTAGAATATGGGTACATCAAGTCCGAACCCAAGGATACCAAGTACTTCCCACTCGATCTGGCTAACAAGTGTGATGAGAGCTTGGTAATACTCAACATGACTCAGAGACGGAGCAAGGAGATTAAGTTCAATACAAGTTTCTCGGGTAAATTAACTAATCTTTTTATTATTCATGTTATTACATTTTCAAGTTAAATTGAGGGAGAGGTTTAATGATTTCATGTTCTTTCATCAAAGCTTTATTTCATATCGAAAATAGGTTGTTTGATGTTAAGATTGATTTTGATATTATAATCGGCATGATCCTGAAGTTTCAAATTATGAATTTGACACATTTTTCAGATTGAAAGTCACAAATGAAAGTGGAAAGGTTACGCGCATACTTATTATGTAATCAATCGGATGATTAATATTTGTTGTAAATGATTTGTTTGAAACTTTTTCAAAGTTATTCATTTTAGGTGGAAGGAAATCGTGATTTGGCAACATTATTTAATTAAAATCTCATTTTTATACTTCCGCCCACCCAAGGTGGTACAGGAAGCGCTGTTTTCCCGCTTTTCTTTTCACGCGATATAACTTCAAACTTAGCCATATTTGACGAGCAGATTAGATTTTTTGCTATCAAGATCAAAGGTTGCTGGACGGGGAGGTCATTAGGCCTAATTTTATGCTCTAACCTCCTGAAACGCGATAATCTCAAAAATTGTTTGGTAGGCCCATGAACTTTAACTTAGTTGGCGTGGTCGTGTTTTCACAAACGACCTGATTAGGTTTGGGAAGAAGTAAGTCAAATATCAGAGAGGTCATTCATCATAAACTTCAGCTTTTAGCCTCTCAACGCGATAATTCAAGAACTATTTGAGGTACACTTGTTCCCCGGGACTGGTTGCTACATGTAGTATGTAGAAGATTTGGGGGTACAGAAGTCAAATGTCATAACTCTTATAGGTTAATCCCAAGGTTTTAAACTTGTTTATGCATTATCCCGAGAATCAACTTAAAATCTGGTATATGTATCACCTTATTAAGATGAGCTGTGTAACATTCATGTAACGATATTACTTTATATTGTAGGAGAGGAAGGACCACCTGATGTTCGTGAGCCTAGAAGGTAATATCACTATGAAAAACTTTAAGACCAAGCTATTGCATGATTAAGCTCTTGCTCGTGCAACTGAAGCAATGTGGTATATTGATAAAGGCTGCTGACTCTTATCATACTTGAACGACAGGTGTTGGGTTCGATTCTCACTAGGTTTTTACTTCCGTGGGCAAGATGTTTTACCCACGTTCGCTTCTTCCCGACCCAGGTGAAAATGGGGACCTGGCAGTTGCTATTGCTTGGAAAATAATACTTTGCAGGGTCCTCGGGAAGAACAGGATAAGACTTTCGCTGGTATTTATGATGAATGTATTTCACCATGATCACCATCATCACTGCAAAGGTATTATATATCTTAAACTGAATGAAATTGTTACCAAACCCTCTTTTCATGCACCCACTTGAAAATAAAGAGATGAACTGTGGATGTTTACGATTTGTTGCATGGTTACTTCCAAGGGTCAAACCCATGTCTTTCACCTAGCATGTATATACCTGACAACGTGAACATCTGACATTAACTATAATTATGGTTCAGACGTTACCAGAGGCAGGTGTCAGGATGAAACTTGAGTTTTCGTTTATCTAATGTTTTGGCAACCAATACCCCAAATCACATAAACAACCTCGCATACCCCAAGCATCCTTATTTTATAGTGCAGAGAGCTATGGCATGGTCAAAGTACACAAAAGTAATTGCACTGTAAAGAAGATAGAAAAGTAGAATCAAGATTTGAGAAAAACTCAGGTCCCATAGAGAATACACGTAGAATATGACAAATTTATATGCCTCCATTTATCGTAAAATTGGACAATGATGATGTCAAAAATCAAAATTTAATAATGTTTATTGCAGAAAATAGTGTTGGCTACAACATATCGAAATCCTGGAGAGAATCGACCAACAATAAGTAAGTTAGTCTCGTTTAAATGCAGAACATATGACGTCAAAGCATCGGCAAAGTAAATTTTCCTCATGAATTCATATCTACAAGTCGTTAATTTTCAAAATACGTAAAAAAGAAATTGGGGGTCACCACCCATTCTGAGAAGCTATGGCGGATTTTAAAAAGGCTTGTTTTGCGCGTTTTTACATCATTTTCATCATAGATGCACTCACAGATTTTACAATTTGGCGAGAAGGAACGACATTATCAGTAGTTGAAAATCGATTCTAATGTAATGGGAAATGTCAAGAAAAGTATCAAGATTGCAAATCAAGTGAAAAACAGCGTTTTTGCGTTCTCTATGGGTTGCCGCTTGCAAATATGGCGCGCGCAATTTTTTTAAATGAGTAAAATGGCTTGAAACGTGTTTGGTCTGAGAGATTTCAACGACAAACATTTAAACTGCAAATGGTTCAGAAACGAGCTGCACGTGTAGTACTGGGAGAAGGGTTTGATGTACCTTCAAATGACATGTTTAGTCGTTTAGGATGGCTGCCTATTCATATACTTTTTTCAGTCTGGACTTGCAGTCAGGAATATATCTAAACATGTTAAAGATATACTTTAAAAATGTATTGGATTAAACAAAAACAATGCAATCATCATCAATATTTCTTCTCTAAAATATTCTCTAACAATTGTGTACAAAAATTTGAGAAATACTGCTTGTAAACTGTTTCAAACAGTCAGGGAGACTCCCTGTTTTGAGGGAACGCCGGGTTCCTTCGTTTTAGGGAACACTGACTCACTGCAGTTCGCTTTGGCTGGGAAGACCAGTGGCGTAACAGCCGGGGGTAGGGGGGGGGGGCAGAGTGCCCCCCCCCCCCTGAAGGATTTCAACCACCGGGAAAAAATGAAAGGGAGGGAAATGAAGAAAAAGGAAGGGAGAAAGGGAAAGAAAGAAGAAGAAAGGGAAAGAAGAAGAAGGAAAGAAAAGAAAGAAGGAGAAAGGGACAGAAGGAAGGAGAAAGGGAAAGAAAGAAGGAGAAAGGGAAAGAAAAAAAGAGAAAGGGGAGAAAGAAGAAGGGAGAGGGAAAAGAGGGGAAAAAAGAAGAAATCAAAGTGAAACAAAAGAAATGAGGAAAAATGTAGTACCAAAATTCCGGAGTTTCAGGGGGCTCCCCCGCAGTGGCTTTCCCTGCAGACCCCATCAGGGGCCCTAAGCCAGAACCCTGGGACCCACCCGCTAACGGCTTCACAACAAGCAACTCGCGGTGCGGGCTCACCTCCGCATATTCTATTTCTAGACTTAGTTACCGGGAAATTTTCGGTTCTGCCCCCCCCCCCCCCCCCCCGAAATCAGGCAGAGAATTATACCACCGACTCCAGACTTAATTACTGGGAAATTTTTGGCTATGCATTATGTTCCCCCACCCCATAACAGGCAGAGAGCGTAAGAAGAGCGGGAACTGACAGCGCAAAAACGTCGGAGCTTCGGCGCTTTGCGCGTGAGGGGGGGAAATTCTCCCCTCCCTGCACCCTCCCCTCTAGGGAGCACTACATTGGCGTAAATTCCAGAAGGTAGGGGGATCTGTCACCCCCACTTGGGGGAGAGGGGGGATGGTGTGTACAAATCCCCCCCCCCCCCCCATGCAGACACACTTTTTAAGGAAGAAAATATATTTCAATTAATCAGTAAGTAAAAATTCTGAATATCTATCATAAACAGCCATTATATTTTAGAATTTCTATTTGAAAATGCTATTGAAATAAAAATGTGGTTATTTTTTGGCTCGCAAAATAGTTATGAAAATGTGTGTGACAGAGAAAAAATCGTTAACAATTTTTTCATCCCCAATCCTCAAATTGGATTTACGCCGGTAGAACACTACCGTCCTCCTAAAATGCAGTCCTAACTACGCCACAGATTCTAGACATAGACTAGTTGCCGGGAAAATTTTGGGCTCTGCCCTCCCCCTCCCCCCCCCCCCCCCTGATAACAGGTACCTGTTACGCCCCTGGGAAAGACCGCTGTGAAACGTGTACACAGTCAATAGCTTTCACTTGACTGCTCTCTTTTAAAAAATTCATATGAAAGAAAAAAAAAACACGGGTCGTGAATTTTACGACTCGGATGCAAAGTTCGCGCCACGGCGTATGCATTTCATGACATCGGATGCGAAGGTCAAAACCCGGAGTGCGAGATTCAGGACCTGGGATTCGAAATTCACATCGCACATGACCTTTTGTCGAGCGTACTTCAGGGCCACCATACTAAATGAATGTGTAGATGAGTAGGAAATCATTACAACGAGTGGTCCCCCCCCCCCCCCCCCCAAAAAAAAAAAAAAAAAAAAAAAAAAGAAAAAGCCACTTTTAAAATGGCACCCAAATAACATATTTGTTCAAATTGTTGGGATTCTTTTTTAGATATATTTATAGCTGCAGGTCTCTTCTGTCATGACACATAAAAAGTCCAAAATATTTCATTCTTCGGTGAGCACTGCCCAGGGCCGTCACCAACGGGGGTAGGTGGTGGGGCAGGCCATGTGACCCCCCCCCCCCCCCAGGACATCTCCGGAAAAATGAGAAAAGGGGGGGGATGAGACGCAAGGGGAAAAGAAGTGAAAACAAAAAGAAAGAGAAGGAAGGGGAGAAAGGGGGAAAAGACAAAAACAAAACGAAAATAGGCCTCAAGATAAAGAGAGGAAAAGTCTAGGAGAAAGAAAGAGAGGTTCTGAGCTTCCGTCTGTGGGTCGGACGTGGAGTAGTAGAAACGATAGACCGTATTGGATCAGGCGTAGCGCTTGTCGACTTTGGCGCTGTTGGAATCCATGGTCGATATTGTCGAAAATCCTCTGGCGAGCGAAGCGAGTCAGAGTACCGAAGTGCTTCGCTCGCCAAATGTTTCGCCTTGATCGCCTGTTGATATCTACTACGGACTCCAGGGCCGTCGACAAGAGGCTAGGTCAGGCGGGGCTATCGCAGCAGTACTGTGTCGGGTACTCTTGCTCGATTCTTCATCATCTTCGTCCTGAGGGAACATCAGTCAATTTGAAGATGAAGGAAATGAAAGAAGGAAAGAGGAAGAGATGGAAAGAAAAGGAAAGAAACAAGATAAAAACCTGGAAGCGCTCGTTTGCTTTGCTCGATCTTTAAGTATCTTAGCTAATGCCGGTTATATTAATAATGGTTGTACTTATGAAAGGAATTTGGTTTGCATCTTGTGTCTCCAGCTATAATGTTACAGTATTCTTCATAAAATATTAGTTGTATAACTGCAAGGAATCGAGCGGGAAGTTGACCTAAAAGAGATGAATTTTCAGGAAAAACGGCTTGTGACCAATAGTCTATTCCCACTATGAAAACGGAAGAGATGTCGATAAATTATTGTACATTACTCAAGTCATAAGAATGGAGAAACAATACAATTAACCTGTTATCAGTATACAACAAAACAATTTTCTCGCTTACTTGCTGCCCTCGCTTATAAAATGTGGAAATAAGAAGGTTCGGAGACTATTAGTCCAGCAGCGAGATTCGAGAATATTATTATGTTTTGGCAGCGAGGTGTCCGACTAATATTCTTGAATTATACAGGAAAATATACATTGTAGTTTTGTGACAAATCTACGTTCTACAGAATTTTCACTTCGCTCGCTTGCAGAAACAGAATGGTTTCGGAAGGCAAGTAAGGTGTCCAAATAGTGTCATATTCGGCTAATTGGCTTGTGTATTTTGATGACGAAATAACGCTGATATCACGAATAAGAGTGTTTATATTTCCTGACTCGCTACGCTCGTATAATATTTAGATAATGGACGGTCTTTTATATATAATATAGAAATCTTAAATGCCCACCGTGTATTTTGATGGAGAATTATCACTTCTACCTCTGTCCCTGCGCTCGCTCGTATGATATTGGCAAGCGAGGTGACCAAATGTACATGTGTAAATTAGATATCTTATAGTTCCATGAAGAATGATTGCTTCTGTACCATGAAAAAGGATATATATATATATATATATATATATATATATATATATATCCTTTTTGCGGCAGGTCATTGTTCGAAACTCATCTGCCACCAACAAAGGAATTAATTAGTGAGGGTTGAAGATTTGTCAATCTGTCGGTTATGCGAATTTGGAGTCGCCGAAACCTCTGGCCCGTCTCCGTGGTCTAGTGGTTAAGGCATTGGCGTTCATAGCCAAAGGCCCGGGTTCGATTCCCGGCGGAGACATTTTTTCAACCTTTGCAAAAATTTCCAAAATGGTAGGACAGCTCTGGGGAACTTTGATTCATGCTACGCTATTATTCTCTCAATTGTCTCACATGTATTTATTTCCATGAGAGTTGCCAAAGCTGTTGTATATGTTTACCTGATTACAATATATATATATATATATATATATATATATATATATATATATATTTCTCGCTCGCTGCGCTGGCTCGTATACAGGGCCGTACGCAGATTTTTTTTTTTTTCCGGAGGGGGGGGGAGGGGGGCAGAAACTCGAAAGCCAGGGAGCGAAAAGACCAAGCTTGTCATAGGGGCGCTTTTGCATTTTTCGAAGTGATATTAAAGGCTTTGGGGCACACTTTTGGTGAATTTCGTGAAAAATGTCCGTAAAATAAAAGGTATTCAACATTTCAGGGGGGGGGGGGACAACTGCCCCCCCCCCCACTGCATACGGCCATATAATATTTAGACACAGGATGGTCTATGAAAGCGAATGAATAAACGAGAGATGTGACCAAATATATAATATAGAAATCTTAAATGCCCATCGTGCATTTTGATGAAGAATTATCACTTCTACCATGAAAAGGAGTAAATATATCTTTTCCTCGCTCGCTGCGCTCGCTCATATAGTATTAGGATTTAGGATTGTTTTTTTTTTAAACCGAATGAATTAGGTAAAAGAGGTGACCATGACCAAATATATAATTTAGATATTTTATAGGCCTATCGTGTATTCTGATGAAAATAATGTTAGACCATGTGGTAAGTGGACCAAAATAGTAGACCAAATGGATATCAATCCCCACTTTTGTAAAGGACATGAAAATTAGGTTGCGCAGAGATTCACTTTCTAACGGCTGAGATGAGAAGGTATCCGGCTTAGAAATTGCTTATGGTTTGATGAGTTTATATTATGATGGATATGGGTTTGTGCGATGTGTGACATGATGTTATGCAATCAGACGCTTATGCATCAGTGATCATAACGCTATCAAAGTTTTAAAACCATTACCCGCTGTTGACTAATAATGATATACACTAAAAAAAAATCTCACGGTGGAATGGCTGGCAGCTATAATGCCAACTCAAACCCGTAAATTAACGTATTTTATCTGTAATTTAATTTACAGAAAAATACTGCAATAAAATTTTACAATTTCCTGTAAAAAGTGGATCCAGTAAATTAAAATACAGGGTTTTTTTTGTAAATAGAATTTACAATTTTCCGTAAAGAGTGAATCCTGTAAATTAAAATACAGTTTGAAGTAAATATGTTTAACGATTTCATCTGTTTTTTTTTTTTTTTTTTTGTAAATTTAATTACTGTAAAAGGATTGTGAATATGTCCAAATTAGGGGGTGTTTGTTGGCATTATAGCTGCCAGCGGTTTTGCTGTAAAACTGTTTGCGACCAGATTACTGTGAATTCAACTAAAAATAAATACAAATGTTGCTACGAATTATTATAGCTACCAGCGGTTTTGCTGTAAAACTGTTTGCGACCAGATTACTGTGAATTCAACTAAAAATAAATACAAATGTTGCTACGAATTTCCTGTACTTTTCCTGAATGATAAGGAATAGGAAAATACAACTGAACATAATAATATACAAGACAATTTTAAAAGTTTAAATGAAACACAGCGTAACATTTTGACATGCAGTTTCGATGATTTAACATGAGCTTCTATACTGAGTGGCTAAAAAAATCTAGTAAAGGCTGACATTCAGGACTAATTTTAAACAATTTCTAATGCATGGACATGGATACAATGTATAACACAATATATTTATCAGTTCTTAAAATGCTAAACAGAAGCTTGCATGACAATCGCTGTCAGTATTACAGTAGACTTTGGAAGACAGCCTCATTAAATTTCAAATAATTTCTTATATGCAGTATGATCCGTAACACTCTTGAATCCTGGGGACCGTTTCATGAAAGTTGTCAACTCTGACAAGTTCAGTAAAATCCTTGGTTTTGATTGGCTGAGAAGCACTGGTCACTGACTGTTACTATAGTAACTGTCGGAGTCTGACAAATTGTCAGAGCTGGCAACTTTCATGAAACGGTCCCCAGAAGAGAAAAGAGAAAGTGGAACGGTGAGTTTTCATTACTTTACCTTCAAAAATTAAATGTTTTTAAAACGGTGGGTATAGAAGCATCATCTATACCGAATAAAATGATACCAAGATCATTGAATTTGGTGAAGTAATTTGCATTCTGTGCCTGTTTCTTAAAATACAGTCATTTTGAAATTTCTGACTGATGAGAGTAGCTTTGTGTCGGGATGGTCTTTCGTAATACGATGTTTGAGGGAAGTCCACCGATGCATGTCAGCAACAGAACGTGCCATACACGTGCCATATGAAAGGCCATTCCCGACACAATTCTGCAACTGTCGCGAAAAACATGCGAAAATCGAAAATAACTGTATTTAAAAAAAAAACCAGGCATAGAAACAAAATTATTTCACCAGTTAATGATCTTGGTATCATTCTCTTTCGTAGAAGATGCCATACCTGCTAAAGTAAAAAGATCGTGTACCTTCTGAAGGTAAAGTACTGAAAATCCACCGTTCCGCTTTTTCTGGGACACCTGGCAGTACACACATAAAGCATGCATGTATGCCTACAGATGAAAAGCTTAACAAACCTGAATGCTATGAATATACAACCTTGTAAAGATATTAGACGAGAGCCCTCTTACATGACAAAAAAATTGATTTTACAAGGCTAAAAAATTCAAATTAGTGGGGCGGCTTATTTTGGCACAATTGTAGATACATGTATATGTGATATAAATAATTTCAGACGAGGGGACATCTCAAATTCTGCCCATTTGGGCCGTGGAGGCCACCTTTTGAAAAAATGGTCACATAGGGGCACCTTTTCTGTATACACAGTAAAAACTCTACTGTAATTTATTTTTTAGGTAATGTGACATCAGTAATCTATATTCGAATGTTTCAGGGCATATTTCTGAAAATATAATTTATGGGTTGAATTTGATAAAACGGGCTATTTTTAAAAATCGAAAATAACCCCCAGTTTACATCGCAAAAGCACCAGATTCGGCACATAAGTAGATTAATACGTTATAACAAAAATTTAGATGTGGAGACATCTAAAGACTTGTTAATACTCTTGCGAGTCTGGGTATTCGGGACCAGGCTCTTGAATAGTTTAAATCTTATCTTGCATTCCATTCACAGTCTGTCCTTCTTAACGGCTTTACATCCTCCTCTAGGCCATTAGAATGTGGAGTACCCCAGGGCTCTGTGGGCGGTCCCACCTTATTTTCAGTTTATCTGCTGGGACTTCGACATTTTTCTGCGTCATTCTGTTCGTTATCACATTTATGCAGATGACGTACAGTTTTTTTTTGTCTCTTTTCCTCCGCAACAAACTCTGGCTTCCCAAGCTTTGCGCATTTTGGAAAATTGCATCGCTGACATTGACAACTGGATGAATTCTAATTCTCTGCTACTAAACCACAGCAAATGTGAGTTTATGCTTTTTGGTTCGAAACTCCAGTTGAGCAAACTAAACATAGATTCTGTTCATATTTCTGGCCACTCTATACCTTTGTGAACCTCATGTCGCAATCTTGGCATCATATTTGACTCCCAAATGTCCCTGACCAGTCAAATCTCCAACATATTCGCTATCAGTTGCGTAACATTGGTTTCATTCGAAAATATCTAACCCGTTCTGCAACAGAGAAGCTTGTACATTCCCTCACGTTTTGATTTCGGCAACGGCTTACTCTATAATTTACCAAACTCACAAATCACTAAATTACAAAAGTTACAGAATGCAGCAGCTCGTATAGTTTCTTTGTCTAACAAACACAGTCACATTACTCCTGTCCTAAAAAAATCTCCATTGGTTGCCCATAAAGGAACGCATAATCTTTAAAATTCTTCTTTTGGTCTTTCATATCATTAATGGAACAGCACCCGATTACAATAATTCTCTTGTGCAGCATTACCAACCCGCACTTACACGTACTCTTCGTTCATCCCAATCGGCATTTTACATATCCCACTATCAAAGAAATCCTGGGGGGGGGGGGGGTCGAGCATTTGCTCCTGCCGGACCAGCCCTGTGGAATTCACTCCCACAGGAGCTGAAGAATGCAAACTCTTTAACTTCCTTCAAGGGCAACCTTAAATCCCATTTGTTAAAACTAAGCAGGTGTTAGGTTTGAAGACAGACTTTTTTTTTTTTTTTTGAAGCGCCTTGAGCATTTAATCAAAATGGAAAAGACACTATATAAATCCTATGTATTATTATTATTATTATTATTATTATTATTATTATTATTATTATTATCTCAGATTCTGCCGTTAGGGGCCGTGGGGGCCATTCAAAACAAATGTCGCAATGGGGGCATTGTTTTCTATGAACACAGCCCAAATGAAATATGACAAATGCATTTTAAATAATATAGAATCATTTATCCATATTCCGAGGTTTTCCAAATTTAGGGGCTCAATTTGATAAAAACAGGGGCGATGTGAGAAAAATATGAAAAAGGCTCCCCATTTACTTGTGCCTCGGAATGAAACAATTAAATTTACATTTACAGGTACATTAAGACACTATCACAACATCTAGATGTGGAGACATCTCAGATTCTGCCTTTGAGGGCCGTGGGAGCCATTTTAAAATAAAAAGTCACATATGGGCATTCTATTTCATAATGCACGGTGGAAAATTGAATGAGAAAAGTGAAATTCAATCTACCACATTTATCTAGATTCGCATGTTTCAGCACTGAATTTATTTTTTTCTCAAACCCCACAGTTTGGGGTCGATTTCGATCAAATTGGGGCTATTCAAAAATATTCATAACAGAACGCACTCAGTTTACCTGTGTTTTCCAATACAAAACAACAATTTTGCACACAGGTGAGTAAAACAATTTCACAAGATATATATATATATATATATATATGGAGACATCTCATTTTCTGCCCCTGAATGCAGGGTGGCCTGCCATCATAATACTTTTTGTATACATATGCGCTCTAAAATCATAGGAAACCATGTATCAATGTAGAGTTTGGAAAGTAATTTGGAAAGAGAATATTTCATCCTCTCTCTTTTCCTTTCTTTGTCTTTTTCTTTCTTTTTTTTTTGTAATGTGTCAATTTTTTTGTAATTTAGGGAAATAGACTAAAGAAGTCTAGATTGATTTCATTGTCATAAAAAGAGGTGTCAAAAAACATGTTACATTTTGCTAAGAAAAAAATTATCCCACTTAGTCAACGAAAATGAGTAGTACAGTATTCACATTAAAAAGAAAGAAATATTGATAGAGAATGAATAAAAGATACATTTCCAAATAGTTCTGGAATACACACTACTTTGTAATTGACATAAATGAATCGGCACATGACACGCTTGTAATTAATGCGTCAGAAAACTATGGATACTGTAAGAGATAAAAGAAATATGGCTCTAAATGTCAGGATGATCTTTACAAAATTTATAAAATAAATGTCCTAACATTTATTTCCTATAGTGTGCAAGCTGTGGTTATTTGTGGATTAATCAAACTTGCAAAACGCGATTAGTGAAATATTTACAGATCATCTTATTATTTAGGTATACCCCATTTTGAATAGGGCCCCCTTTACATATGCATTTATTAAACAAAAAAAAAAAAACCCACGTTCAACAAGAATATGGGATATTGTGTTTTGGAGGTTTTTTTTAAACAAAGTATAACATCATTTGTAAAATCTGATACCTCTTTTGATTAAAATGAAGCCAACCTAGACTATTAAGACTATTTCCCTAAATTAGGGGGGAAAAAAGGCCCATTAGCATAAAACAAACAAAATGAAACAAAAGAAAAAAAAAAAACAAGAGAGAATGGCAGCGGATATCCTCTTTCCACGTATGAGTAAAATCTGAAGCATTTCTTTTAAAAATAGATTTGGATTCGAAATTATACATTGATGCACAATTTTTAGTTTATATGATCTTACTGTGATAGTCATTTACTTTACTCATTGGGGACAGGACTTGAGGGTGAATGGTGTGCTTCGCTTCCCCCCCTGGACGCCTTGGACCCTCTGTCCGGGTTGATCCTGAAGAGGCACCTGATAAGAGAAAAGAATAAAAACATAATCCAGAAATGTAATTACCACTTTCAAACAAAGAACAGAAAAACATCCCTTAAACAATATTCATGTATGATTACAGGCATGGATTGGAAAAGATGCTTAGATAATATTCATTCAGTATTTTTTGTTTCTTTCTGAAGATACTTGTGACCTTTTGCATTTTACTGTCGATATGTGTTAATGTCATGGGATTGTCTTTGGCAAATAATACGCAGACTGGGGTCTTCATGGGTCAGTCGATTCAAAATGAATAACTAGAAATACAAAACAAAAAAGTTAAGAAAGGCTCTTGCTTTATCATAAAGTGTGGTTTAAAAAAACAAATGTGTAAATTCTTTCTACACTTGTTTTTTTTTTTCTAAATGTAGGAGATGTAGTACATGTACTGATATACCACTTTAAAAATGCACTCTCTACCCTAATGAAATTGACTAGTATACTTATTACTTAGCATTTTACATTCTCTGTTACAAATGCTACTCTTCAAGTGATTACACAATGGTAATTTTTTCTTTTTGATATATGATCTAATATAGAATTCTAAGAAGAATAACATTAAAAATTTAATGATTTTCAATCAAAATCAATGCATTTTGGCAAATTTTCTCATATAAAGTCAAGAGCTAACCAAAAAATTTGAGTATGAGGTATGACGTCAAAGTGGGTACCCAGCTTCGCGCATTGCAGTTGTGCTGCGCGCTAGACTGTACAAGTCGTCCCTGTTTTCACGAAGTGACGGATACGAGGAAAATCGTAATTTTTCAATTTTTAGGTTTTTTTTTCATTTTTGGACATCTTTCACTAACATCTTGAACTTCACAGAGTTTCAGACCGTAATAACGGCTAATTACGTAACTATGGCAATGACGTCAACAAGAAAATACCTAGTAAAATGATTTTCTGTTTTCACGAAGTGACGGCTTTCAGCCGTCCCATATAATATGCTTTACGTGTGCGGCTGAGTTCCGTCACTTCGTGAAAACACATAAAAGAGCGCGTCTTCGCTTTGAATACGTGATCGCGCAGAATTAGGTCAAATGCGCGCTCATCAAACCCATTAGTTTAACACGCATGCGGATGAGATCCGTCACTTCGTGAAAACAAAATCACAGTGGAATCTTGAATTTTTGTTTTCACGAAATGATGCATTGTTTACACGTTTATGACACGGGATCATTGATACATGTACACCGGTCATATAAACATGCTAAAAATGTTATCAATATGATTTTTAGTAAAATAAAGCAATAATTACTTGAAAATTTTAATACGGTGATATTTTGTTTTTATTACGTGTTCATTCAACCGTGAATTAATAGATTAATAAATGGTGCAAACACCAGTCCAAAACACGAATTGCTTTGCAATTAGATCAAATTTACCGCGCGAAAGATGTCAAAACTGCAGTTTTTGCAATTTTCACCTTGTGCTCACTCGAGCGTGAAATTTGGCCCTCAGGTCATTTGGTATGTTGGGAAGCACATGAAATTCATGGTGCATGCCTTCAAACGATGAAAACTTGAAGTGTGTTCCGATATCCTTGACTCAAAGTCATGATATGATGCTTGAGAATTTTAAAAAGTGACATTTTTCCTTTAGTGCGTGCTCACTCACGCCTGACTTGACGGATCAATCTCATTTTCTCACAGAAGTTGGTAAATTAGTGTAGAAACATTCATGCCAATTCATTTTGCTCAAAACCTCTTCGTCGAAAAGTTACAGCATTTTGTTTAGGGGTGAAGTTACTTTTTTTGCTGTGTTTTTATATTATTATCTGCGGTCTGATTTGTGTAATCGAGATGAAACGCTGGCCACACACGTGCTATGCATTATGTACGGCGACAAATGAGGAGAGTGAGAGAGAGAGAGAGAGAGAGCAATAGGAGAGCGCTAAAGAGATCACGTACTTTCTTCGCACTTTGCTCGTTTAATTAGGCCTAATTCGCAACGGCTTAGTTAGAATTCTGTAACGGCTGACTTTGTGTGTTCGCACTGGGTCATTAGGTCATCTAAGCTGGCCATTCATTATAAAAAGTAAAAAAAATCCAATATTTTCTCAATACAGGGAGTCTCCATGACTGCTAATTGCGTTTATTCCTTCAGAAATAGTTAAAGTATCACAGCTATTCTTGAATGCAATCGCTCATACTACAAGTAATTGGGGTCTGGAATTCACGAGGGGGAAAAAATACAGGCCGGCCCTGGATTTAAACCCTCGCGCCTTTGATTAAGAGTGAAGTGAATTTACTACTAGACGACGACACATCTACTATTAGAAATGCAATATGCACATCTTGAATGAAAGTGTTGTTTTTGCTGTAAAAGGAAAATGACAATGTATGTCATCCTTTTCACAGAACAATGGAACCTTTACAGGAACGAGAGTTGATATTACTTGCCGAAGACGTACCACATACCAAGTTCGCAGAACTGTGCATCACACTTGGGTACTCCCTCGCAAGAGGTCGAACAATCCTCGCAACTCATAACAATGACTACAATGTGGCTATGCAGACTATGCTGACGGGGTGGAAGACTAAACAAACCGACGCCACTCTCTCACGCTCCATCCTGGCGAGCAAGCTGCATGCACTTGACCTTGGTGCATTGGGTGATAAATTATCTCAAGGTAAACCCTATTTTCCTTTCAATAACATTATTATGAAATTTTCTGTCAAATTCTTGAAACTAAATCTTAATCCGTTGACTATTGAATTATTTCAATCACATAGGTTTAATGCAAGGGTCACCCTTGGGTTTGATAAGCTGCATTTCGATTACCTATTTTGCCTAAATGTTCATAATTTATTGGAGGACAAACTAGCTCGTGCAGTTTTTATCATTCAGCCGTTGGGCATGCCGTGGATAAAAAGTAAAAATGAATGATATTTAAATCATTTGCAAGTCCATATCTACAAACGAGGCACACGCTCTTTACCAAAGGCTGAGTCCACCACAAAGATGTTCAGGTAGTTGTAGAATTATCATAAGTGGAGCTTAGGTTATAGGTTAGATTATTCATTCGATATCAGCTGCAGGAGTAAAGATGAAGTACAAATCGTATAGTAGAGAAGTGTAAATAATTAAAAACATAGTCCCTTGTGTAGTAAGAGTGTTCCAGCCTATGTGAAATTTTTGCAGATGTATATCAACCAAATCGGTGTGACCCCACGTGAGAAAGAGACGACTCCATTGCAAATTAGCCCAGGTAAGGTTTTAATATATGAACAGCATACACAATTCAATCGAAGTGGTTCATCTCCATCGAATACACTTATTAATTGAACTGAAATACCACAAACAACAAAACTAAACAACCATAAGGCTACTGCTTTTCAACACTATTGCAGATTTATTTTAAAAGTATTATCAACATTTCGTTGTGGCCAGCAGAATGACGCAAACGTGAAAGCTCGCGAAAGATGCGTTTCCGAAGAACAACAAAAACAAATGGAGATTTGCCCTAGTGTCATTCTTTAGCCAATGTATCATTCTCCGTCATTCAGTGCTAGTATTTCGGGGGCCGGTATCTCTAAACCATCTTAAGTCTCAATTCTTGACAATAGGCGGCTATACGTGGAGGGGGGGGGGGGGGGGGGTTACATCCTCCCTCCCTCGATTTTTAACACATAACATTTCTATTTTTCTATTTTCAGTCGGGTGACCAAACTTCTTGAAACAGATTTACGTCGCTGGCCTTCGGCGCTTCCGCTCCCCCCCCCCCCCCCCCCCCCCGCCATTCTCACATGAAATCGCGGCCACTCTTCTTGACTAAATTTTCGCTAGGTGGATAGTTGTGCACTCAGTGTTTCACGAAGACGACTTTAACAAGAATACAACTTGCGAGACAAGGACTTATGACACCACCAAACCCGTCTTCCGGCAATTATTACCGGGGCAATCGTACACTCCCCCCCCCCCGGAAAATTACCCCAGGGAAACCACCCAAGGACAATTAACCCCCGCAAAATCACCCCAAGGACAATTACCCCCAAGGCAACAACCCCCAGGACAATTAATCCCCCCCTTCCCCCTCCCGAAAAATAATCCCTGAGGACACCCCCGGACAATTACCTCCGGAAAATTACCCCTGAAGACAATCATCTCCGAGGACAATTACTTAAAGCGCAATTTCCCCTAGGAATTACCCCCCAGGTCAATTACCCTCATAGACAATTGCCCACGTGTGAAAATCAACCCCATGGAAAATTACACCCCCCCCCCCCCCCTCCCACAATCACCTAAGAGGATTATTACCCAAAAGGACAATAAGCTCCTAGGAGAATCTACACAAAGGACAATGACCCCAACCCACTGACAATTACTCCCGAAAAAAAAAAAAAACAATATTTTCTTCATTTATTATGGAAGAAACCTAAATTCTTCGCGAAATGAAGGCTTTAAACTATAAATAATTATGCATTAGTTTTGCTTCATGATACGATGGTGATTAACAGAATGCATGGTAATATCCATGATATATGAAGTTTGAATTACAATTGTAACTTCTGGTTCCATTATCATGATTTATCTTGTATCATAATGTCTTATGTTTTGATAATTCTGCTATAACATTCTGCTAACTGCAGGCCCCTATCTTGGATACGGGGACAATGTAGTGTAGTATTGCATAATTGATAAGATTCTATGTGTTTTGTATCACGGTATCATAGTAGGGCATCCCCCCCCCCACCTCTCCCCATAACGTAGCCCCTGAATTAAATCATGAATATTTTTTTCTGAATACACACACATAAAGAGAGAGATAAGGAGAACGGATAAACAGATAACGCAAACAAACCTGCGAAGGGATTGGGGGCTATTGGGTGCAAAGAGGCGTGGTTCAATTCATGTGATATATTTTTATAGACATATAGGAATTACTTGATTCAGGATGTTAACAACAACAAATAGAAATAAAACAAAGCAAACTCGAAAAAAATACACCTCTACGACCTCTCTGCCGAACATCTGGTAAATTGCCTACTGGACATTCAAAATGCACAAATGCATTTGGTGTGATTACCATGTGCAACCCATGTCTGCTATAGTCACGAGGACGTTGCAATGGAGCTCATCAGCGACTACATGTTTGTATATTTTTCTACCAACCTAGGTGAGTAATGAATATGTCGAAGATATGTAGGTATAGGCTATATATATATATATATATATATATATATATATATATATATATATATATGTGTGTGTGTGTGTGTGTGTGTGTGTGTGTGTATGTGTAAATAATATTGTATGAATTCCATATCTCTCCTTTTCTCTCTGCTTCTTTGCTCTGAAACACAATGTATGAATGCACATTGTGTTCATCACTCCGTGTCTTGAATGTAGGCTTCGTGGTGTTGGACTAAAGATGGCGGTAGACTGAATTCTCATCTCCATGATCTCGAGCGTCTTCATTCATCAGGCAGCAGACTCAGAGTGCATGTCTTCCATGTAAGTTTGTTGTTCCTTCTTGTCTACACCATGCACTTTTACTTTGATCATTTCATGCACAATGAACATGACCACACTAACATTCTTCAGATTATTCATGTCATTCATGCTTGTTCAGGTCATTCATGCTTGTTACTCTTTTACTGTGTTTTAAATAATATTTCTGGATTAGTTTTCCTGGTAATTATTTGTTATTATATTGTTACTATTCTGCAAATGGACTAACTCTAGTATTTAACTTTATTTTCTAGAAGTATAAAAATCCTGCCAAATTTCATAAGGACGTTAAGCAATTACATCATAATGTTTTGTATATCAGTGTAGGGAATACTAGGCAGTGTGTAAACGGCATGTGATAGACAGGTTAACGAACGTTTTGTTTACCTTGTACACGATAAATTGGTGTCCAGTATTTCCTACACACACTTTGAGTAATGTCATGCTTAACCATTCTTAAGATAAGTTGTGTTCACCACAAAAACATATGAAGAGCTCGATTTCAAAAGGTACTACATCCATTTTTCATCAAAATTTATTTTTTGGTCTTAAAGTACCCAGTTTTAGGAGCTCAAGATATAATGAGCTTTATCAAGATATTCGCCAAATTTGCGTGGTGATTTGAACAGAAAGCCAAAAGCCAAAACATATCTAAACTACTTTATTCAAACACAAAATTTATAAATGATATATATATTTTTTTAAAGACCCTGCACCCTGCGAATCCAGGCTGAATCTTTAAGCTACGTTTGCATTATGTTCCCGGCAGGCAAATCAGCCCCGTTCCAATTTTTGCTATGCTAATTTTGCAGTCTATCACGGCATTCGCCCCATTCCATCATCCATCAATGTTGTCTCAAATCAAATCCGTCTGAAATGCTCAGTACTGGGCTGTCGTGAATAAACGACACCCCCTATAGTGAAGTACCTGGCTTACCTCGTCGAGAGGGGGGCAACAATTTTCTGATAAGCAAAAAAAATAAGAAAAAAAAAAAAAAGAAAAAGAGGTCAAAGGGTACGCTATTGCCCCCCCCCCCCCCCCATTCACGATAGATCCAGGATATTAAAGCGGGTAAAATTTGCCAGAATGCTTATGACAATCATTCATTCCAAATGTTGGTCAGCAAGGGGGTGCGTGTTATCGATGTGCACTTTTCGCCATTTTCGCTGATAAATGGGGCAGGGCATTGTCAATAACCTAGGCCTCCTTGACGTCGCACCCCAACCCAATTAACCCCATAGCCAAAAATTATAAAACCACAGAATATCTGATGACATCTGTGGCATGTGAAAGTTAGGTTTCAAAAGGTGCTACAATCCACTTTCGGTTTCAAAAGGTACTACATAAAAATATATATACATAAATATAATAAATTCATTAAAAATAAATGTATGGACCTGGATTTTTTTTAAAGGAGTGGTTTTAGTGTTGTATCATATATTAGTACAATGAGGGAAATATTGCTAAGTATACTAATAAAAAAAAAATCAAGTTTTTTTCTCAGAACTTGAACTTATGGATGTAGTACCTTTTGAAACCGAACTCTTCATATAATACGTGAAAGATCAACCCCAGAACTTGCCCTAAATACAAACCCCGTCAATGCAGCATGATGATCTCAATTTTCATATCAGACCATAACAGTTAATTGATTGTCTTACCTCTTGACACTAATGATATCTTTCTTCCATATTTCTTCACTCATCATGTAATTTTTCTTTGCCGCCACACTCTCTAATTAACATTCTTTTTTTTTCTTATCCTTTGTTCATTTTTTTTTTTTTTTTCTGTTTACCTTACTCAATTACCATAACATAGTTTCCAGATCACCACCTTAAAAAAAAAAAAATAAAAAAAAAAAAACTTTTTTTTTCGCAGGAAGACGTTTTGTCATGTATTTATACCGGCCATCTCTTCCTCCTCCCCTTCACCGTCTTTTTCTCTCTCTCTCTCCCTCTCTCTCTCTCTCTCTCTCGCTCTCTTTCTCTTTTAGCGATATTCTTTTTTTTATGACATCTAACATGTCTAAGTAAGAAACTGTGCTTTCATTTTGCTGCCCCCCCCTTCCCAATTAGATTGCAGATGAGTTACTCTACTCCCTGTTTCTCATGTCTCTCATGCTCGTATCGTTCTCTCTCTCTCTCTCTCTCTCTCTCTCTTTCTACCTTTCCTATTCTTCATTTTTTCATTCTTTTTATTTCGAAGAGAAGGGGCATTTTAGTCATATTAAAATCCATTATGATTCCTTTAACATGTTTACGGAGTGCAAAAAAATTATCTAAATTCACTCGCTCTTTTCTCACATTGCCTTGTATTCGTCTTTACACAGGATGATAATGATAGGTATGGAAGATCATATCCTGTTTCTCACATCCACTGATCTAGGCATCTGTGATGACTGCACACTCCCCTACAGAGAGGACGAAACACTCACACTTGGCACTTTGTGTCATTTTACTTTCATTGACGGACAACAAAATTAGTATACAAATTTGCACTGTTTGTCCCATTTTCTTCGTTTTTTGTCATTTATAGGATTATTGTTCGCCTGTGGTAATGTGATAGAGGTGTATTGTTTTTGCCATATAATCTACTTATTTTCAGAAGATGTCACTGAAATAAAATCAACTCGATGCTAGTACTAACATAACCATTCAACAGTGGAGATCATACACTACTTTTTACTGTAGTCTGATAGTGAATGAAGGCACGATTCATACAAGATTGTTTCTGACCTTGAAGATCCTACAATAGTCTATCTGTTGCTTTAATGAATTCAACTGATGGCATATGGCTGGTCCTTTATACATGCATGTGTATCATTCCATATATATATGCTAGTGTCAGTGGTTATGATTATGACTCCGTTAAGACAAATCTCATTTTTCTTCTAATCAGTTAATTGTATCTCGATTTCGGCGAGAATATAGTGCAATCTTCTGTATTGTAAATAATTATGCTTGTAGTTTTGTTTGATGATACAGTGGTGATTAACAGAACGATTAGTTATATATGCAGTGGAAATTGAGTTTGTAAGTTCTGGTTCCACTATAATATATATTTTTCATTTTTATATACATATATATTATATGTTTTTATAATATTATATTCATTCTAACTGGATCTTGGATAAAGGAGAGAATGTAGCGCAGTTTTGCATTGTAAATAGGATTATATTTGCTGTGTATAATGACACGGATGAGATCAAGTTTTATATGTGAGTTTGCTATTATTACGTTTGTAAGTTATGGTTCCATTATGATAACTTATTGCAGTTGCAAACGCATATTGAGTAACTCAGAACTAATCTTAATCATTTGTGAATGTTTATGCGTGTTTATATTTGCTTTGAGTTGGTTAACAACTGCTGTTTTAAGGAAGCAAAAATAATTGATTTTGAACTATCTGTAGGACATGTTCAGTCTATGTAGTGCAATTGCGAACAATAGACAGCGTGGGTATTAGAAGATAAGTTGTTGACAGCTGGCCATACAGTCATATACCTTACTTTATAACACTGTGGTGTCATCAGTAGGGGAATATTGCTATTAAGCTTCCTTATATCTTGCTGAACAAGAAATAAAAGTATCTAATAGACCAATCAAATTGGTTCGCTGAAGCTCAGATAGTCATAAGTACTACCGCTAATTCAAAAACGAATACAACAAAGCGTTTCTATTTTTTTTTTTTTACAGATGGAGCATACGATTCTTAAGACTGGGAGTAGTGCCCCGAAATATTCCGAGCAAGCCTATTCATTTATTTTCTTAAACGTTTCTTATCTAAAAAAAACACGAACACTTTGTAGAGGACGAAATATATGACTTGTTGTTGTTTTGTTTTTTTAAAGAACTCTTACGATGGAAGAAGGCGCATTTCAAGTTCAAAGTAATATATAACTGAAATTAAATCAAATGTAATTATCCCGTGTAAACAGGTAAGTCCTGTTAGGAATAACTTTACTTTAGAGTGATAATCGGGGGAGAGGAGATGGAATCCTCTGTCGAAAAAAAAGTGATTGAAACTTATGTTTTGGAGTGGATTTTTACTCTATTTAAGAATGGATTCAACTCCAAAATGAACATGATGAAGTCAACTCTAATATGACTCCCAATTCACTCGTCTGCAATAACGATAGCAGATTATACAAATACTGCTTATTAAGCACACTTTTTCAAGAGGGGGGGGGGGGGGGGAGAGGTATGAGCCTTCAGTCAGCTCCTTAGTTTTGCTTTGTTTTTATTTTGTTTTGTAAACTAAATTATTCAATTTTTCTAATACATATTAATCAATGACTTTAAACATACAAGAAAGGACGCGTATTTATATTTATAAATGGTGATGGGGGAATAAGATATGAACAAATGACTGTCATGCAAAAACATTATTTTATACTTATATTGATCTTTTGAATATCATAATCTAGTTATTAAAGGGCTGAAATAATGGACGATCTTATTTCGAACTCATATTTGTTTTGTTATTAAATAGAGTCTTCAGATGGAAAGTATTCGCATCACTTTGTTTCTTCATTGTCTGTATTGCATTATTAATATGAAATGGGATTCGAAGGGATTGAGGGGAGTAAGAGTTAGAGGGGGTGGGGATTGTGAGACCAAATTACAGAGTCAAAAGAGGTCGAAGAGAGAGAGGGGGGGGGGAGATGGAGACAGAGAGAGGAGATAGCGGGAGGATAGACGGAGGAAGAGAGAGAGATTTAGAGAGAGGGGAGGAGGTAGAGGAGTCAGCATGAGAGAGAGAGAGAGAGAGAGAGAGGGAGACAGAGAGATGAGATAGCGGGAGGAGAGACGGAGGAAGAGAGAGAGATTTAGAGAGAGGGGAGGAGGGAGAAGAGTCAGCATGAGAGAGAGATAGAGAGAGAGATAATTATAAAGGCAGGAAAGAGAGCAAGAAACAGTGGAAGAGAGAGAGAATAGAATCAATTAAAACGAAATAGAGATGGAGCGAGATCAGGAGAGGGAGAGAGAGAGAGAGGGAATTCAAGGTAGACTGATTAAACTGGAACATTTTAAACAGTTTTCATGGCTTGTATATGTTTCATTGTATGTGTGCTTGTTAAAAGGCTATAGGAGGTAAAAGACAATCATTTTTTAAATCTTTTTATTTAAGATAATTGAATGAGTATAGATACAATGGAGTAATCATTGAGAGATAAACAGAGAGGGGGGGGGGGGGCGTGAGCTCGCATTGAGATGGCTGGAAAAAAGTATTCAAAATTTGGATGAGAATAGCTGCACCACTAGATGATGTAATAGAGAAATGAAAGATGTGGAGACAAGGAACACAGGGAGAGAGAGAGAGAGAGAAGGGGAGGGGCATTGCTCCCCTATTTCTCTGACATCTCTACCCTTATCAACCCTTACATTTTTTTACTTTTTCCTTATTATTCTGTCTGTGGGTGTGCGTGTTTGCATGTCTGTGCTCATGACGGTCTAACTTTATCATGTTTCCGTTATGTTTAGCTTCGATAAATTGTCAATGAATTGCCAATATATATAACTACCTGTTATAAAACTCCCTTGTCAAAATACATAAGCCGAACACGTGATGGAGGGGGGGGGGGGGTATAATCTGTTACTTTACATTACCTTGATAACACCCCCCCCCCCCGCATCCTACAGTCTATTATATTGCAGTACCACGTTACATGATCTTTCGTGTCAAAACTTCGATCAATTATTTAAGCAGGCTTATGAAAAGTGCATAGTCTTGTTTACTATAAACTTATATGATAATGCACGCTGTTGGAAAGAAAAAATCAACATGAGAAAATGAGATACATACAGATATAAAAATACATCTCTCATTGTATATTAGATCAATGTTATAGGTTGGTTTAGCTGACGCTGCTATTGTCTGATTGTTTGGTTAAAAAGTAAAGTTTCTTTCATTTCATATTTTGTAAACTCCCCCTTCTTTTTAACTCGATTTTGTTGTTGTTGTTTTTTTATCACGATGTCGCTCTTTTTATGATGAGACTCAACTAGTCCTATTCGGAGTGAAGAGTAGCAAATCATTTTCACCATCACTGCGTGATATTATTAACTCTGGTTTCTCCTCAGTATGTAGAACACATGGCTGGTAAGACGATTCTTCTCAGACAAACATACTGAATGCATTTTATCTTCTGAAGCTTTACTAAAACAGTTATCCTTCATATGTTTTGATTGCGAAAGAAAATGAGCAAACAAAACAAAAACTTATACAATCTTTCTCACATGAGCAGCAATTTACTATAAAGCATGTTCATTTTTTTGAGGGGGCAAAGCATAGTCCGAGGAGATCTCGTAATTGTACTTTGCCCAGTTATTATACTGTATTTCGCCTACTGCCGGGAATTACTGAATTTACTGAATGAATTTACCATTTTGTAGAGCTTCTATCTCTTCCCCGTTTCATTCTCGCCTCCACCCCCCTCTCTCTCTCTCTCTCTCTCTCTTTCTCTTTCTCTCTCTCTCTCTTTCTCTCTCTCTCTCCCGTTCTGTCTTTCGACCTCTCTATTTCTTCTCTGCTGTCTCTTTCTTTTCCCCTTTCTATGCCTTTGTCTCACTCTTTAATTCCTTATCTCTATCTCTCTCTCTCTCCCTCTCTTTCATTCTCTTCGGGTGTGAATCGGGGGTGGGGGAATACAGGGATGGGGATACTTTGTTCTCTGGTTGTACTACAATTTTTAAAGGTTTTTTTTTTCAAATATGTGCATCTGTGTACTAAGTCGATGTCATATCATGTTATGTTTTTTTTTCTTATCTTTTACATTCTAAATGTGATTATTTGTAATTTTCCATTTCACTCTTGTTTGATGTTTTTACTCATGTTTTTGATATGAACTCTGCAATATCTTTGTAAAATCCCGGAATGAATTTCCATGTAAATTTGGACGAAATTGAATTGAATTGAATTGAATTGAATTGAATTGTATAATTTCTTGTACATGCAGAATTGTCCAATCAGAGGCCTAGAATTTACATACGTGGTATATAATCATTTATATATTTGAAGATTATAAAACCTCTCCCTTGTCCAAATATTAAAATTATCTGTAATAAAACCTCCTATGTGATAAAGGGCTGGTAAATATCATTTGATACTGCCTCCCACTACACGATTGCACTGCCAGATATAATTCATTTAAACTGCGATCACTTATTTCTAAAGGGATAGTAAGAAAGTTGATAAATCTGTTTATTATGCTCCTAAAGCGTGTTTCTTGGAGAGGTACATCACAAAACGCAGGGAAAAGAAAAGTAAAATTCATAAAATAAAATGGAAATACCGTTTTAAATATAGTGATTTAACTGATGCTGTTCTTGTTTTTTTATCGTTCAGTTGCTGTTCTTGTTCTTGATGTTGCTGATGCAATTTACTGACATTGTAGACTATACGGCTTTAACATTTATTAAGATTATCTTGAAAAGACCCCCTCTATGCAACAACAGAAAACACCACCACTACTACCACTACCAGCAAAACAACAACAACAACAAATAAAGAGGAAAACCAGAAAAGAATGGCATGAGCTAAGATACAGAAGCAGTGGGAGTAATGTTGAAATTAAAATCATCATACAACATTTTTTTATAAGTATTTGCATAATGGTTTGATATCAACATTACCTCCGTTGCTCATATTGTCATGTATTTCAGCATACAATGCCCCACGTCCTATTATGACACAGGCAATTGCCCCTCGCCCATTCACCTTGTCATCCTAACCAGCAACCTCTCTCTCTCTCTCTCCCCTCTCCCTCCCTCTCTCTCTCTCTCTCCCCTCTCCCTCTCTCTCTCTCTCTCTCTTTTACACACATAACTTGTTTTGGATCAGCCTTCATCATGTTCATATCTGACATGATTAAGATGGCTGAATATGAGTATGAACAAGTACTAGGTTTTTGGTTTTTTTTTTTTTTTGGTCTTTGCTGACGCAGCTTTAGAAATTAAGGTCAACATGTTTACTTTTGCATTTATTTTGTTGACATAAAAGGGGTGTTATTCTGCCGCTGTGTCAGGCACTCTAAACATGCATAGCTGTAATATTTCATTAAAAACGTTTAACTCGTCTGTCTGTTCATGAAATAAAGGAATTGGTTGCTGACAATGGTGGCTGCGTGCGCAAAACGGTCATTACTGATTTGCATAAAGCAGAAGCGTTTCTGATTGGTTGATCGAGGTATTTCTAATTTAAATTCTTCATTTCATTGGTGTTCTTTGAACACGTGAGAATTGATTCTCAAGTGCTGATATATTGCACTGCAAACTTACTCCCAATCAGTTTGAACTACGTCTTCTGGAGAATTGAGAACATTCGTCCATGCACCTGAGAAGTAAAATTTATGCCTTAAGCAATCTGTAATACTATCGATTTTGTAAAAAAAGATGACATCGGTAAAAGGCTGCAGAAAAACGTTATAACATTGCGTATGAAATATTTGCATAATACCACACGTAGCCTCCACTTTATATCACACAGTGTCTGGTAAAGTTTGAAGACAACTTTATCTCAGTTCTTATTCATGACTGCCTTTTCGTCGAGATAATACGTCTCATACTAATAAGGAAGAAAACTGAACATAGCTGTTAGAACGGATACCCGCTGTTTTGAGGTACCAGGAGGATAACTGCAGTTTGTACGCTTCTCTTCTTTCTGGATCACAACATATAATAGGTAAGTGATGGATTGATTGAGGTGAATAGATGTTAGGAATAATTTTACACATAGTGTATGCATTACATTCAGTGTATAATCGGTTACAATTCGTTACAAAACAGAAACCTGGGGACTCGGGTTTGTTGATTCCGAAAATAAAATAAGGATCGTTATTCCGAAGGTTCGTTAATCCGAAAACGAAATAAGGTTCGTTAGTTCGTTAGTTCGTTAGTTACTTTCGGACTAACGAACCTTATTCCATTTTCGGAATAACGAACCTTCTTGTATGTTCGGATTAACGAACCTTCGGAATAACGCCACAAATGTTCGGATTAACGAACCCGTTTTCATTTTTTGGACTAACGAACATCTACGTATACGCAGTTTGCGTGTTTCGGAATAACGAACATCATCCGTATAATCACAGAAGTGTCAATTCGTGGTGTATCAACAGCTGGCTGCAGCACTAAGTTGTATTTATGTTAT